>QEPC01013019.1:348754-359312 GCA_003113815.1 Sphenodon punctatus | reverse complement strand
CTCGAATCTGGCCATCATCATCCATGCCTTCATTACCTCTCAACTGGACTACTGTAACACACTCTACATGGGACTACCCCTGAGGATGATCTGGAGGCTGCAGCTGCCGGTTAGAAGACGGGCCACCGTGTGCACATTACACCTGTGCTCTGTACTCTGCACTGGCTGCCTATTGTCTTCTGGACCCAATTCAAAGTGTGGGTGATGACCTATAAAGCCTTAAATGGCTTGGATCCTGCTTATCTGTGAGACTGCCTTAGGACCCGGGTCATTTCTCAGCCCTTGCAGTCAACCAGGGACACCCGACTCAAAGTCCCCTGAGTATCCCTGGTGGCGACAGCGGAGAGGGTTTTCTTGGTGGTTGCACCTCGGCTGTGAAACTCCCTTCCAATGGCGGCCCATCAATCCCCAGACCTCCCCTCTTTCCAAAGATATTGTAAGACCTGGTTGTTCCACCGGGCCTTCGGGTAGGGGGTGGGAAGGGGGGGGAGGGTTTTTCTGCCTTTTAGCGTTTCTGTTTTTGGTATTTTAGTATTTAAAATATTTATAGTATTTTAAATGGATTTTATAGTTTATTGTAATTATGTGTTGTGTTGTTTGCCACCCCAAGCTGCCAATGTGCAGGAGGGTGCAGGATATAAATATTTGTAATAATTAAAATAATAATAAATAAAGGAATTCAATTTTATAAGCAGTTGAAATTTGTTATTTTACAAATTTCTGTGTACACATTCCTGGAAGTAACAACTTTGTCTCCCATCTGATTTAGATGAAACTTGGCAAGGTTATACCCCAAGGGTACAATCTCTACCAAATTTTATAAGTATTGAATAAAGGGCCATGATGTTATAAGTCATTTACTTGTAAATGCATGTCTGGCTGTAACGTCTTTGTATTCAAGTCTGTTTACACTAAATTTGGAAGGAATGTATCTCAGATCTTCAGGATCATCTTCACCAAATATAAGAACGTTTTGATAAAGGAACCCAAAGTTATAAGCCTGCACATGATCTAGAGCCTATTCCAGGGATTCTCTAATGGTTGTCATTGTAGTTCAAGATGTGCTTGTGATGCCAATTGACCAGCAGAAATTTCACCCATATATCATTCTCTGCTGTGACCATGCCAACCTGGATGTTGGAAGCTTACGAGAGAGCCAATAAGGGATTATCTTATGTCCTCTGTCACAGTGCTGCAGGAAGTGATTGTGATGACCATTGGCCAGCCTGGATGTGTGAACCATGTCTCCTGATTGCTGAGATGCTTCCCCCTGCCCTCTGCCTTGCTTCCTGAAGTCCCAGTTATCTCCCTTCTATGCCCGCCTCAGAGACACCCAGGATGGGTCCTTGAAATCTGGACGCATGCAGTAAGAGAGGACATCACATCTCTGTCCCAGCCAGGGTGTCATTGAAATGTCAAGCCAGAGGAGATATCTCTCATCTCTTCTGTTTGGCACAGGCTACAATCTGGGTGGGCACCCCAGGTTCATGACGGTGTCTGTCAACTTGCATAGAACACCCCAGGAGGGTACAGAAAGATATTGGGCAGCACCCCAGGTGCATGAGGATTAGATTTATGTAACTAGCTGAACTCTTGCAGTGAGCTCTAGCACACACACACACACACACAGCCAGAAAAGTATGAGAATGCTCTGACCAAAGCCAGAACTAACCACAGACAAAGAGCAGGCCCAAAGTATAGCTTATATCTACCCTCTATGCCTGCCTCGAAGCCACCACTGATTCTTCCTCCTGTAAAGGTGGAGGCATGGAGTAATTGGCCACTGACTGTGTCTGTCAGTCTGTTGAGCTGCTCCCCACCCTTCTTAATCCCTCTCCCCCCTACCATGCCAGTCTCTGAATGGCACTACATGTGCTATTTATCTGAATAATGAAAGTCTTCAAGAGGGAAATTCAATTGCTTATAAAATTTGGACCCTTTATTAAATCTTACTTCAGTTTGGAAGAGATGATCCTGAAGTTCTGTGATACAATTCTTCCAAATTTCATGTAAAATTGATTTTTAAAAAAATGTTACAGCCAGTAATGCATTTATGATTAAATTGCTTATAACATAATATCCTTTTATCCAATCCTTCTACAATTTTTCAGACATAGTTCTCATAGGGAGGGGTATACCCTTGCTAGGTTTCATTCAAATCAGATGACAGACAAAGATGATACAGCCAGGAATGTGTATGAAGATTTTTGTAAAATAAAGAATTTCAACTGCTTATATAATTGTATCCCTTTATCCAATCTCTCTGGAATTTGGCACACAGAATGACCTACATCACCAAAATCAGATGTAAAACAAAAAAAGTTACACCTGAAAATGTGTTTTTCAGGTTTTTTCTATTAATTCATAATAACAAAATGATTTTTTTTTCATTTTTTCGTTATGTTCTTTCGGTTTTGTTATTCAATAGCAAAAATGAAAAATCCATATTTTGTTTTTGTTATTATTATAATTAAACAAAATGCACACCCCTAATTGAGACTGAATAGGGATTAGACAAGAATCCATTTGAGTGTTGTGAGAATCAAGAAACCCTAGCGAGATCTTGGGATGATCTTGCTAAGGGTTTTGAGACTTTTGTGAGAATCTCAACAAAAAAACCTCACTGCACATGCACAAAAGAAGGATGTCAAATCCATTCTGTGCATGCGCACCACTTTTCCAAGATAGTGCAGGCAGTGTTGGTGCCATTTTGGAAAAGACATCTGTTCTGTGCATGTGCCTCAGTGGCCATTTTGAGCACGTGCTGTGGTTTATTATTTTTTTTAAAAAAATCTCAAGAAAAAAAATCTCGATGAGACATTAGGATTTTTCATTTTCTCCGTTCTTGTTTTTATCTCGATTCTTGTCAAGCAGCCTGATTCTTTGCAAGAATTGAGAAAATATAGAGATGGAGTTTCAGCCATAGGCTGAATCCTGACAAGATTGAGATGATGGTGGTGGCCCAGCCTTACGATTGGGACTCCTGTTATTGATGAGGTTTGACCTGTTCTGGTCACTCAGGTTTTCAGTCTTGGAGCGTTTATGGGTCCCATGCTGCCTCTGGAACATCAGGTTGCAGCTGTGGCCAAGAGTATGTTTCACCATGAAGTGGGCCGTGTCTCGGGTGGTAGAGGTACTTTGCATGCATAATTTCTAGTGCTGAAACGAGAATCAAATTGATTCTTGCAATAATTTCACAGGAATCGAGAATTTCTGCTGAAATTTCACAGCTTTTTCAAACCCCAATCAAGATCTCGGACAAAACCTGATTTACCACAATTTACTATTTATCCGAGAAAAAGTTGAAATCGAGTTTTAGCCCTAATACTTTCTCAAGTTCAATCCCCAGCATCTCCAATTCTGGATCTCTACTAGTACGCCTGGGTGAGGCCTTTGCCGAGGATCCTGGAGGGTCTCTGGTAGCACGTGTGGGTGAGGTCTCTGCCAGAGACCCTGGAGAGCCAGATTTGAAACCCTGCTGCCATGTCAGGTTGCGACAATACTGGGCTAAGACTGACCATTAGTCTGACTCAGTTAGGTAGCTCCTTATACCAACTACATCTGGTGAGAAGGCTTCAGACTTTTCTGTCTGATTCAGACTGTTCCACCATCATCCATGCTTTCATCACTTATAATCTAGACTGCTGCAATGTGCTCTGTGTGGGGCTGTCCTTGATGACTGTTCGGAAGCTGCAGTTGGTGCACAATGCGATGGCCCAGCTCTTTTTGGGGACGGTCGCCAGAAGCACATTACATGAGTGCTCCGGAATCTGTATTGGCTGCCTATAGCTTTCTGGGCACAATTCAAGGTGTTGTTTTTGACCTTTAAAGTCCTAAATGGGCTGGGACCCACCTATCTGAAAGATAACCTTTCCTAACTTGCTCCGCTGCAGCCCCTGCAGTCAGCCAGCAGCACCCTCCTACAGGTTCCACCTATTACTTGTCCTTGGAACAGGGATGCTCAGGGGAGAATTGTCAGTCACTACCCCAGTGTTGTGGAACTCCCTTCCCCTGGAGGTTTGCTTGAGCCCGAGTTTGAGCATCTTCCAGAGGCAGTGCCTCTAGAGACCAGGAGACTTTCGGGCTGCTGGTGACTGGGGTAATCAGTGCCTCCTTATGGGAGGGTAGGGTACCAGAAGTATCTTTTTATTTAATTTGTTTTTTATATGTTTTATGTATTTTATATCTTTTATTGTAAGTTGCCTCAAATTGCCTGGGGCAAGAGAGGGTGGGGTATTAAGTTTATAAATAAATAAACACTCTTCTGGGGAAAGGATACAATCTGAGAACTTAAACATGCAGCTGATCCTTTCTTGGCTCTAATTAATAAACAGATTTGTGCTTTCATTTCCTAAATAAATATTTCATAAAATGATCATACAAGGCTCTCTCTTTACATTACATTCTCCTGAAGACTTGGTCAAACATGCTGAATATTCAGCAATAATGGAATCACTGATGCACAACAGTGATTTTTTGCCTAGAGTCATATTTCCGAAAGGACCCTTCGCAGTGTAATAAATTTGCTTGTTTCTGTACCAACCTTGCTTCAGTCTGTATCAATCACTCAGGATAATATTTTAAATTAGGTGGGTTCATCCATATTGTATAGCATGCCATTTTGTCTGCAAGAGGTATTGTTGAACAGAAATTAAACTTGTGGGAGATTTCTTTTCACACAAAGAGAAAATGTGGACCTAATTTTGAGTTTGGCTCAATATCTAAGATCAAACATGAGAGAACCCAGAAGTATGCGGCTCATACAAGAACCTGAACTTTAGCCCGAAACCTTTTATGGAGCTTAAGACTTCCAAATGAAAGTACAATAACTCCGAGTAACCAGATATAATTTTAAGCAAAGCGGTTTCAATTTTAACAGATGGAGCTTTCAGAAACACTGATATAAATTAGTTTGGAGTTGTTGTTTTTTAATTTACATTTTTTCCTGGAGGGACAGCATGTTCATCTTTGTTTTGTTTGCATATTTTGTGTGTCATTATTCTGGAAGCACATTTATTAGGGAACAAAAATCTTTCTAGAGGTGACATTACAGTTTCTGCATGAAGTAAAACATGTGTTTCAGGTAGGGCTGAAATGCTGTACCACTGCGGCAGCATTTACCAGAGGAAAGTGCTCTTCCACACCAAGCAACACGGTTAGGAAGGGAGCGATTTTCGTGCTTTGCACTCGTGGCTTTCCACAGTTGCTGTCGCAGTATTTTCACCACTGTAGATTTCATGCGTAAGCGGCAGGTTTGCCACAGTTTCCCCTTCCCTTCCCTTAAGCGCGGCAGCTTTGTGATTCTCGAGCAGCCAGGGGCGTAGCCACCATGGCGCGGGGGAAGTTGCTGCCTTGTAAACAAAGTTTTTTTCAAGGGGCTTCTTTCATTCTCACTTGCGCGTCCTTCTCTTACCAGCATATACCAAGCTCAGTAGCTTAAAAAAAAACACGTGACATTCACACACCCCATCCTATGTAAGTTACCTAAACCCAACACAGTTCCTTCCAACCCTAAGCAATTAGGAAGAAAATTCCATGCGGGGTCGGAAGGGTGGGTGCTTGTGAGAATGGTGGAGCCATCTCGAAGAACCTTGTTTACAATGCAGCAACCTTCTGTTCTCCTTCAAGTGGCTCCTCCCATTCTCACAAATGGGAGCATACCAAGTCTAGAAAGAGGCAGTGGGGGAATTTTCTAACAAAATGACACTCCAAGCAGGTTGGATCTACAGCTTTGGAGGGGGGCAGCAGGCAGGGGGAAGCCTGCTCTGGGGGGTCCATTCAGCTGGGGGAGGGTTGGTTGTTCAGTGCTGTCACTGTTAGAAGGATGGATAGATCCTCGCTCTTCCCTTTGACATTTCACATTTTAATTTTATTTGACGTGGCCCTAGGCCATTGTCGTCTTACAAACAAACAAATCAAACATTTACAAAGCACAAATGACCAAACATAGATCCTCAATAAAAAACATGCTACAAAGCTACTGACTCAATTTACCTCTTAAAATAAACAAAAAATGCATAAAAAGCATTGCCATGGGAGGGCTAATCAGGAATTATCTGAGGCTTAAACAAGAGGAACTTCTTCCTCAACTCTACTAAAAATTTCATAGTACCAGCTGTTACCTCAGAGTGGGCATCACTGAGGGCCATCTGGGAAAGGAACTGATCTGTCCCACCTGGAAATTGATCTAAAAGCTGTTGCAAATATTGCGAGCGGGGAGAATCGTACAGTCTGCATTGGAACAATACGTGATAAGTAGATTCGGTGGTCTGAGAATCAAAAGGTGCAAAATGCCCCTCCAAAATGCACGTGGGTAACGCATTGACCCTCGCGCAAAAAAATAAGTACTTTTCTCTAAAAGTAGATGCAGAGGCAAAATAATGTCCCTTGCTGCCTGGCAGCGGGGCCAATGCAGGGAATTCCACCATATGTTGGGAATCCCTTATTATAGCCAATTCCTCCTGATAGCTAATGTCCCTTGATCGCTGAATAATTTATCGCCTTGCAACAAGGAGAACCTTAGTTTCCAAATAGGCCTGTGACAGGCCCAAACGGGCCAGATGCTCCATAATCACCTTAGTCCATGGGCTAGAGAAGGAGTCATGAAACAAGCACCAAACCAAGGTGTCGTGTGGGACCATGCTTCTTTTAATCCAATAGAGAGAGGCCAGTTCCCAGGCCACCACCATCCAAGCTCGCATACCAGGCTCAAGCCTTACAGCAGCCACCGGGGTGCCATTTGGTACTTTAATTAGGATGCTAAGAAATTGGGTTTGAATGGAATTTAGATTTGAATTTTTGCCCAGCAGTGGAGCCCAAAGCTCTGCACCATACAAAAGAGATGCTCTCACCTTTGCCTCACAAACTTTAACTGCTGCTTCCAAATTCCTCCTTCCTGTACCTGAGAAAAATCTGACTTGGCTTCTAGCCACATTTGGCTTCTAGCCACCACCTCTGCCTTCCCACATGATTACCCCATTGCCCATCTGCACGAAAATGAAGACCTAAGTACTTATAAGATATCTGTTGTTGAAGTTGGTTGTCCCCTATACGCCACCTATAAATCCGTCTGTCCTTAGAAAAAAACAGGACATTAGACTTTAAATAGTTGATGGTAAGAAAGTTTAAAGAATAATAGCTTTTAAAGTCCTGCAGCTGCCTGAGTAGGCCCACCCTAGTATGCGAAAGGAGGACCAGATCATCAGTGTATAGCAATGCTCCAACTGGTTTGGCTGCTATTTCTGGCGGAAAATACCTTGCCAATCTTGTTTCTGGCATGGCATCATTGATAAAGAGGTTGAACAGGGTTGGGGTAAGAACACCCCCCTGCTATATACCTCCCCCCCCGCTCAACTGCAATATCTGAAGTAAGCTGCCTGGTTCGATCTAACTTCACCACAACCGTAGTATCCTTCTAAAGGGCCTGAATCAAAAAAAGGAGTCTATCATCGATCTTTAGTAGGGTTAGCTTGCTCCACAAAAGTGGTCTACTTATGGAGTCAAACGCCGCCTTTAGATCAAGGAAGGTGGCATACAACTTACCATTTGCCATCCTATATTTCCCCACCAATTGATGGAGAACAACACATTGATCCAGAATAGATCTTTCTTTTTGGAATTCAATTTGCTATGGGTGTAAGATCTTCTTCTGATCAATCCATTTCGTTAGCCTCATCAGCAAATACTTGCATAAGCCTTGCTTACCACATTGATGAGGCTAATCTGCCTATAATTTCCTGGTTCCATTCTTGCCCCCTTTTTATAAATAGGGGCAACAACAACTTGACTCCATCCTCTAGGGATACTTCTGGTGGAGTTAATTTCTGTGAACAGCCTAACCAAAGCCGAAAGCCACCAGTCCACGTTCTTTTTAATGGACTCCACCTGAATATGATCCAAGCCTGGAGCTTTACTATTTGAGAAGGTCTCAATTATTTCATTTACCTCCTGTTCAGTAACTGGTGACCAACTTGGCAAGTTATCAAAAATAGACCCAGACCCACATTGCTCCTCCATCTGAGTGGAGCACAGGCCTGCCTGGGAGTCTTCAATGAACTTCACCCAAGTTGATGGTGCAATCCTGGGTTGCCCCCCAAGGCATGGTATAACCACCCTATTAACAATGCACCAAAAAGATCTTGACTCACCTGCATGGTTAGCCTTTAGTAGTTCCTGCCATTGTTTTCCTGCTTCTTTTTCTGATTAATTAAAGACTTATATGCTCTTTTTTGCCGAAAATAACAATCGGGGAGATGTAATAAATACCCCGAGCGGTATTCCCTATAAATTGCTTGGACCTCCCCCCTGGCCTGATGACATTCTTTATCAAACCAGCTCTGCATCCCCAGCCCACCATGCCCATGATTCGGCCTTCCCTCAGCAGCCTCTGACAGCTGTTGCTCACATAAGGAGCTAAGGCAATTATAAGCTTCAATTACAGCCTTACCAGATCCACCCTCCAATATCTGATCCCTGGCCTTCCTAATGGGTCCTGATTCCAGTAAACTATCCCAAATTTGGACTGTCTTCCAACCCCAGGGGAGATAGTTGTAACAATTGGGCTTTTCAACCAATTGAGGGCCAATTCTTTGCTCCTCAGTATCACAAACCCAAGTCAAAATCAATGGCATATGATCCGTTAGCGCACTAGAGGCAACCTCAAACCCATCCACATATCCCAGTTTATCCTCGGTAACTAATGCATAGTCTATTATACTGCAACCCTGAGAACCCAAAAATGTAAATTCTCCCTTCTGATCTTGTAATCCCATGCCATTCAGTATATGTAGATTCAAACTTGTCACCAGTTTAGCAAACCTAATGCCAGCCGAGTTCACTTTTTGATCCGTGGAAGCCCTACCCTCGGCGCGAGTCACTGGGCTTCCACTGGATATATCGCCCAGGTATTCTGCCAAAACCGAGTCATCTGGACCAGTCCTGGCAATAAAATCACCCATTACTATGACATGCACGTATGGGTGATCAACAATAATGTCACTAAGAGCTTGTTCGAGCTTTGACCACAGACCTCTATTGAAGGTACCTGCATTTACTGGGGGCACATATACATTTAAAAGCACAAACCTACTTCCCATACAATCTAATATCACTCCCAAAAGGAATGGGGGATACTTTATCTCACCAATAAGCTTGAACCCCATATTATCCGCCAGCAAACAAGCCAAGCCTCCACTTGTTCTCCCCCTTGTAGCCACAGCTACAGCTGGCATGCAAATAGCTGTAAATTGAGCCAATACTATAGGATCCAAGGACCAAGCCTCTTGGACAAGGATAACATGGTGTTGTACAAGGAAAGTCTCAAAATCCCCCAATCCCTTATGGGAGTTCCACCCTGAAACATTCCAAGAACATACTGAAATTAACTCCCCCAGCTTTACAGTGCGTCACAATCTCTCCTCTTCCTGAGGTTCTAATGCCATAGTTACCGAGGAATCTAGATCTAATTGGATAGGTAGCATCCCTTTGTCACATTGTGTCTCACCCAGGGGAAGCCCACTTGGTCCCCACTGGGGGTGCAATTGTACCCCATTGGTCAGATCTAAGTCAGACCTACTTTAAGCAGATGCTACCACCACCTGGGAATCAATTTCAACGGGGAATACCTGCAAAGCCGTAGCTAGAAGATCCCTCAGGAGACTCACCACCTCACTGGTCTCCATTTGGAAGCTGTCACTAGCCTCCTGTACAAGGAGGCCTATTTCCTCAGTGAGGGCCCTCAAATCCTTGGCCGATTGCACCACTGCCTGTTCCCCTTTATTTACTTCTCTATCCAAAATGTCCTCCTTGGATCCTCGGCCCATAGCCATATTAGACAGCTGACTGTTAATAGAGAGTCTTGTTTTCTTGCTTAAAAGATCCCCCCCATTACTATTTCCCCTGGGCTGCTCTTCCAAGGTATCAGCTATATCCCACGTTGAGCAAGATCTAACTTCCCCAGGGGTGGATCCATCCCTACTACCAGGGGCTAGCTGGTCCTCACTCTGGAAAATCTCCCCCAACTGAATTCCCGAAGAAAATAAAAGAGAAATATGCTGCAGTAAGCAATCCACCAGCCTATCATTACGGAAAGAAACTATCAACCGCTGACAGAGTCCACAAGGGGAAATCAGACGGAAGGGACCAATATGTTTTAAAGAAATTGAGTACCTAGTATAAAGGAAAGATGGTGACGAATATCTTTTTTGGTTCTCCACTGAGGAGTACTACCACCAGGAAGCAGCCAAATTTGGAATGAAATAGTCCTATATTGCTGGATTAATCCCTCCTGCTGAGGCACCAAGGCACTCAGTTTCTGGGCCCCCTCAACTCTCCTACGAGGGCTAATAAATGTCCTTGATGGTTTATTAATCTCCTTTCCTACTACCTGCATTTGTTTTTGGATCTGGGTAGACTGATTTAGCCCCTGGTATATCAGCCCCCTGTAAAGGACAGTCTTTTGCACTTTGAGTAAGCATTTTCTCCTGAGCACAACGTATCTCCTGGAGATGTCTATTGGTCATCAGCCATTGTGCTTTTTGTTCCCTTAAAGCCTCTAGGA
>QEPC01013019.1:288296-310219 GCA_003113815.1 Sphenodon punctatus | reverse complement strand
TTCAGGGTGCTTTGGCCCCGCCACGGGATTGAGCGTGGTTCACTGTGGTTGAGCGTGATCTCGTAACGTCTGAAAACACCCACAGTCAACCTCAGTGAATCTGCACATGGTGAAAGTGATCCCATAACATCTGATGGGGGGAACAGAAGTTCCTCCCCAGATGTTCATCACGGTCAATCGTGGCGGGGAATCACATTCACCACCAGATCAGCTGAACCCGCGGGACAGGGGCCGGTCGCGTGGCGAATATGATTCCCCGCCGTGATGAACCAAGCCATCTCGGCTGGATGGCAGACATGGCCCAGAATCCCGACAGGGATTTCGGGCCATGGTCAATTCGGGCGGGCACTGCGGATGCATTGGCAGCGGCGTCCGCCCGTCTCCCCAGAGGCCAGGTGGCAGGGGAGCTTGGGGGGGCATGCGGCCCCACAATGCGCCATGCGGCCCCGCCCCCTCCCTGATTCCCCGCTGGGAGCTGCCACCACATCTGTTCGCCCATGATGCGGTGGCCCTGGAGGGGAATCAAAGGTTTGTTTCCAATTGGCCCTGTCACGTCTGAAAATACCCTCTGTTTGGGGCTTCCTTTACCACTGGGAGTGGTTGATCTATTCACCCCCGCCGGGAATCCACTGTGGTGAATCGGAATTGCGTAATGTCTGAAATCACCCCACCAGTACATTGGATTGACCCCTGCGGTCATCAGGGAGCACCCTCCTCGAGGTCCCCAGGGTTTCTTGGGTAGTGACGATGGAGAGGGCGTTCTTGGTGGAACCTGAAGGTTGTGGAACCCCCTTCTGGCCGAGGCCCGAGTGTCCCTGGACTGCTCCCCTTTTCAACACATGTGCAAGACTTGGCTGTTCCATCTGGTGATTGGTGAGGGAGATGGGTGAGAGTGGAGGGTTTGGGGGATTAGGGATGGGGGTTTTGTTGTTTTGGTTGTTTTTGTTTCTCCACTATTTATGTTGTATATTTATGCTGTATTTTTACATATGATTAATGTTTTTTTGGTTTATATGATTTTATATTGTTTGTATTTTATCGGAGTTTTAGATGTTTGTTAGCTGCCCCAAGCTGCTTTTGCAGGAGGGAGCAGAGTATAAATTGTTAAAATAAATAAATAATAAATAAATATTGTTACTCCAAAAACAGATGCTCTTATCCCTGAATTCATCAGAATAAATTTCCACTGAAACAAGAGAGGAAAGAATTCAAGAAAGGAAAGGTCCCTAAGAATGCCCAACTGAGCCCACACTGAAGGCTGTGATAAGTTCACTATAAGCCCTTGTAACAAGCACCAAAACCTACATCTCCAGAAACATCAGACTGCACTTGCCATTAATTTTTCAGTTTTAGTTCACTCTTTAAAAATGAAATCCCACTGAATTGGGCTAAAAAACTTCTACCAAACTACAAGGTCCCCCCTCATCTCTTTAGTAATCCCCAGTATAGCTGAGACGAGAACAAGTGTTCTTGTTCCAAAGGGAAATACCAACCTTTAGGGAGTGCTTGAGAATGTCTGTTGGTACTTTGTCAGTTTCTGGTGATTCCACACTTCTGCCATTTTTTTTGTTGCTTTCATCACTTTCCACGACTTTTTTGTCACTTTCTGGGACTTTTATGACAGTTTTATGGCACACACAGGGCTAGGGCTAGGGATTGGCCTGTTCAACATGTAAAAAATATTGGAAAATGGTGAAAACAGCAGGAAAGCCGGTAAGTTTCAATGTTGCATGAATCTCAGTGAATGCCCTAATGCCAACTGATTTTAGATTTAGATTTATTCAGCACAGGCTTTCGCCATGGCCAACAAAAACATACATATAGCAAAACAAAACAAAAAATACATAAAACACAATATAATACATAACTTCTCATAACAACTTAAAATCCAAGTATCAGTTTTCACACCTACTGGTACTATATCCTCATATGCACTTCATCATCCCAAAGATCCATTAGATCACACAATCAAAAACATAAACAACTTACACTTATAATATATATATATTATAATAATCTCCCATAGTGGCCATAATATAACCTCTACTAATAAATATAACATATCATTAATACAAGCTAAAAGCTTGGGGGGAACTTGTCCCATCGGCAATAAAATAAAAGTAGCGAATAAACCCAAACCTTTATTATAACATACCATATCACAAAAGCTACAAGATAATGTTACTATTTAATACTACTAAACTCCTTTTATATTATCCACATTAATTAATCACACATCCCCGAAAGAAGAAAAATCTGCAACCCTAAGTGCCTTGCTCCCCCAGCCGTGCATGGGAGAGGATAAAACCCTAAGGGGTCAGAAACTATCCCATAGTTTGTGCCTTCATCTTTTGCCTCAGGTGCACTCGTTTCCTCTCATCCAGACTTAAGAAGGTAGCTATAGCCACAAGATCCTCTCTCTCCGTACGCATAAGAAGAAATTGGTAAGTGCCCTCGCTATTAAAGTCACAGCCAAGTTTTAGTAAAGGTAAAAGCCAGACTGTGCGTAAGGAGTCATAATACGGACATCTTAGCAAAAAATGGTCAATTGATTCAACCTCAACTAACGAACATGAACACAGCTGTCTGGTATAGGGAGTTTGATTTTGCCTACCTTCTGTCACAGCTGAACAAATAATCTGAAAACGATTCCGAAAATGCGCATACAATCTCCAGAGGCGTGGATTGATTAGGCTGACCAGATACCCTTCAAATTTTACCATGTGCTTAATCTGTTTCAGAAGGGGTGCTACTCTCCATTGATTTATTACTACCTGGTCCTCCTGAAATGCTATGTCTCTAATCCTACCCTTGATTTCAGCCTCTATAGCTTTCAGGTTTCTACCCACAAAACATCCAAATGAAAAACCACAATTTGACAAGAGCTGAGACAAATAAAGTAGCCAGGGATAGGCTCTTATACTTATCGTGACGAGCTCTTCCCTGAAACATAGTAATGGAAGGTTCGATTAATTTTGTGATAGGATGCATAGCCAGTAGCCAACGACAGAGAATTTGGCAAGAGCACCTATGAAAATAATGCTGGTCTCTGTGCGGAGAATTGTGCCTGGAATGCTTGGGCCGAGCTTAAGAAGGCGGCACAAAAACTTGTTTTGTACCCTTTCCAACTCCCTTTCCAATATGTGAATATTCGGGCTAGGTAAAAGCTCTAAACCAAAACAAGCTATCATTGGGATCTTGGCCCTGTACACCCCCAAAAAAGTGGAGATAGAAACCTCCCGTGAAATTGCTATAGCCCTATTTAGGGCTCAAACAGCCCTTGCCACCTTCCCCTCTCTAACCCGGAGATTCCAGGTACCTCTTCTCGAGAAGGTTACACCCAAATAGGAAAAAGAGGGCACCACTTCAAAAGTACCCCAACTCAACTTCCATGAACGTGGGCACTTCCCACCTCCTAAAACCATATGCTTGAATTTAGAGACATTTATTTCAAGCCCATTTCCTTGGCAATATGCTTGGCAGCATTCTAGTGCCCGCCTCAGGCCAATTTCAGTTTGTGAGAGTATGATGAGATCATCAGCAAATTGTAGGGTATGGATCTGAGTGTCCCCTACCATAGGAGGATGTGTTTCTTTTGTTCGAATACAGGCAGCTAAGTCAACCACATACAGATTATATAACAGAGGGGCCAACACACAACTCACCCTCTTCCAATAGGAATAGGTTCACTCAGACTCTGCCCTACTCTAACAGAAGCCTCATTATTGGAATACAATAATTGTATTGCACTCAGTAGGTTCCCATTAATCCCCAGCGCCACAAGCTTAGCCCATAGCCTATTTCTGGGGACCATGTCAAAGGCCTTGGTGTAATGAAGGCCAGATATAACATGGCCTTCTTAATTTTGGTATACTTGAAAACCACATGCTGGAGAACAAAGCAACAATCCATTGTAAATCTCCTCTTACGAAACCCAAACTGTTACAGAGGGATGATATTGGCCTCCTCCACCCACTTCTCTAGATGCCCCAAAAGGGTCCTAGCATAAACCTTCCCTATTACTGACAGAAGGCTTATTGGCCTATAACAGGCCGTGTCATGGACTTTCCCTTTTTTGTAGATTAGAATGATAACGCTTTGGGTCCATACCTTGGGGGTCCTATGGTCTTTACTTATTTTAAAAAACAGAATTGAAAGAATAAGTGCCCATCACTCAGGGGCAGCCTGGAGCATTTCCGCAGGAATATGGTCAGGCCCAACTGCTTTATTGCACTTTGAGGCCTGCATATTAATCACCCTTATTGCATCATGTGAGAAATCTACTTCCTGCCATATATGCCCTGATTGATGGTTCCCCCCCTGGGCCAAATCCTCAATTGGGATCTGGATATCGGCATACAAATCTGAAAAGAACTTATGCCACACCTTATTAGGAATTAAATGGGCATAGCAGTTGTTCCTAGGCTTAATGAGTTTATTCAGTGCTAACCAAAAGTCCTTTGCATTGCCAGTCGAAGCATCAACTTTCATCCTGATCCAGATTTTGTTATAAACCCCCCTCTTTTTAGTGGTTAATAGACTGGAATATAAGGATCTTTGTTGACTAAACTTAGACCACGTTATATCATCCTGAGCTGAAACCCAGTCCCTTTTCAGATTTTTTAACCGGGCCTTCACCACCCTACACTCCGAGTCATACCGCAAATTACCTGGTCTTTCCCTAGGGGATTTAACTTTGACCACAAAAATTCCCTGAAGCACTTCTATTAAAGTCTCAAAAGAGGTTACTAAAACACCTGTGTCGTGTGCAGAAGAAATCGACACTATCAATGCCTCCACCTTACATGATAGAGAAGCCTCATTTATTTCATTTGCCCACTCCACAAAGGACAGGGATTTTGGTTTCAAGAGATATTCATCTGATTCCTTCCCAGCAAATATCTCAAAATTTGAGAAGACATCTCCAAAATGGGTAGCAAGGACCAAGTGGTCACTTTCTGCATCTGCATCTAATGTCAACAGAAGCAGCACTCACAGAGAATTTTTTTGTTTCAGGTCTAATTGTCACAAAATGGTACAAACACCTGCTGCTAACGCCCAATACAACCTGGCAGGAAAAGCCTGACCAGGAGCAGCCACCTTGCAGGCAAAATTAAGAGATCACAGCAGGGACTGTAGTTCTCTCACAGTATCCCCCCTCCGCTATAGCAGAGGCGGGGGTTTGGCGCTGCTGCCCCCCCCACTCCCCAGAGCGGGGAAAGACGGGGACACGGGCGGGGTTCTTTGGCCGCTAGGCCATCGAGGAGGGAGGGGCCCTCATTGCGGCGTGGCAGGGGAAAACAGGGAAGCGCCCGGGACTCTCACGAGACCAGCGAGATCCCGGGCGCCATCTTAGGCTCCCTGCTCTGGCGCAGCATTCTGTGCAGCCAGAGCAGGGGCAAGGACGTGCGTGCACGAGCGGGTGTCCTCGTGCTGGCCACGTGACTCGTGCAGGTGGCAAGGGGGGAAGCCGAAAGAGTTTGGGGCGGCAGAAGGGAAGGGCGATCGGGGCAGAGCGTACTTGGAAGTGTGCGCCCCGACGCACCCCCCTGCCCCCCCACCACCACGTGGTGTGGTAAGATGGTAGGCCCAACAGGGCCCTGGTAGTGACCGCGGGGGCTCCCGCGGGGAGCCGACGAAAGGCCCAGGGGGAGGGTGGGGCTGAAAGGCCCTTACCGGCTAGGGTGGGCAGGTGTTCAAGGCCTATTAAGGCTGGTATCGGGCAAAACCTCACCCCCAGAGCTGCTGCCCAGTGGTGAGGCCCATTGGGGCCCGCATACATAGAGAAAGGCCCAAGTTGGTCTAATAGACAAGGGGGGGCTTGAGGATATAGCCCACCCCCACCGGTTCCTGTACCGGGAGGCATAGGCCCAACAGGACTGGCGCAACGGGGTACAGGCCCAACGGGCCCGAGTGGAGGGAAAAGGCTCGCTGGGCTGGGTTTGGTAAAGGGCCTGCAGGACCTGGGCAGGGGGTGAGAGGCCTGCCTGTGCCCTTATAGTGGCCAAAAAAAAAAGGCCCTCCAGGGCTTGTGTGGTGGGGCAAAACGCCCCACTTGCTGTTGGTGTGTTTGGGTGTGTGTGCGAAAGGCCCCCAGGGCCTGTCCCGGGGTGAACGGCCCTCTAGCCCATCTGGGGGGATAAAGGCCCAATAGGGCCTGTGTATATATATATAAAAAAAGGGGGGGCTAACAGGGCCGGTGTTTGGTCACCTGAGTAGTGGCCCAACTAGGGTGGCAGACAGAGGGTAGGGGGAGAAGGAAAGGAGTTGCCTGGTTACCCTTGCCACAGAGGTGACTAACATGCCACCCAAGAAACGAGGGGCTAAACAGAACCCCCCGGCAAAGAAAACGGGGGGGCCAGGAGGAAAGGGAAAGGGAAAAAAAGGTGGAAACGTGGTTAATCAGGCTGAAATCCTGCGAGCAATGCAGGAACAGCTGGCTGCTTACCAGACAAGGATAGAAGACCTGGAGAGTGCACAGGAGAGTAGGGGAGTGCCTGAAGTAGCCATGGAGAGCAATGCAGGCCTAGGGGACTCCGTCGCAGGTAGGGTTGATAGCCTCCCTGGAGCAAGGGGATCTACCCATCTGGGGAGGTGCTGCGCTGTTCCGTCTCGCTATAGGGACAAGGAACCAGGAACCAGCAGGAGGAGAGAAGATTCACCACCCATACCCCAGGCCTGGGGCGAGCCCTCGAGGGAAGGAAGACAGCGGGGTGAGGACAGGTCGGAATGGACGCGCCAGACCCCCGGCGGTTCCGGAAGTTACAGCGGAGACCAGAGGTGCAGGGGAGACCCGGTTGCGCGGCCAGGTGAGGAGTGGGGTGACTTGTGGGGGGAAGAAGGGATAGGGCACTGTAACCGGAGTATTATAGATCCCCCCCACTAGATACCGGTGTGGATAGGGATGCACAAGACTGGGGATATGGGGGCTGGAGATGGCAAGGGGGGGTGCTACCCCCACCGCGCCCAGGCAGCCGCACCGAGCCCTCTGTGACGGGTGCTCGGGTGGCATGGATCGGGGTTACGCGGCAGCGGCTCACGTTTGGGGAGCTCCTCAGTGTTGTGGATGCTCAATGGCCCACCGCTGTGCGAGCAGGGAGGTGGCGCGCTCCCTGTCGGGCGGCCATGCTGATGTGTCGGCCCCCCTGGGGGAGCACCTCCTCCAGGCGACTAAGGAAAAGATCTGGAACGGCGAATATATAGACATATTCGCCCTCCTTTTCAGTGACCCGATCCCAGATCCCAACGACAAAGAGGAGAAGAAGGAAAAGGAAAAGTTTAAGAGGCCGAAAGCGGAGAGGTCGTGGTCCAATTGGACGGCGGCCTACACAATCTATATGGGAGTCACATTGATCAAATTTCTGGACCGGGGCCTGGAGATGCTCAAGTACTCCGATATAGTGTGGAGGGCATTTGATACGGGGGGCCCCGGAGCATGGCTGCGATACAACGAGTCTTTTAGACGGAGGGCATCCAACAACCCTAGATTGAGGTGGGACATGCACGCCCCCGACATTTGGCTAGAGTGCATCAGTTGCACCAGGTACACGCCACGGTCGGATAGTGGGCATGTCCTTACTAGACCGGGGACCACGCAAGTGGGGTCTCCAATCGGCCGGACACGTCAGTCCCCAGCAGGACCGACGTGTTGGGACTTCAATGATGGGGGCAGGTGTTTTCGAGCCCAGTGCAGGTTTAGACATGCATGTACCCAGTGTGGTGGGGAGCATTCAGCATCAGCATGCTCCCGTTTCCGGCAATACGGAAACAGGATGCGAGGGCGGGCAGGCGCCAAACAGGGGGCCGCAGGACAAGGCGGGCCCTCAGCGACGGTGGGAAAGGGCCCCAACCCCAGTTCGGCATGAGGTTTTGGAGGCTGCCACCCAGGACTACCCCGATAGAGCAACTGCCCAGTATGTTGTAGAAGGATTCCAACAAGGTTTCAGGATTCCGACGGTGGGCCCACGGTATCACTTGGGAGCGAGGAACCTAAAATCCGTTGTGGGGAATGAGGAGATGGTGCAGCAAAAGATAGACAAGGAGGTGAAGGAAGGCAGGATCCAAGGCCCTTTTGAAGCCTTGCCCATATCATCGCTACGGATATCCCCCCTGGGTATTGTGCCAAAAAAGGCACCGGGCGAATTCCGCATGATTCACCACTTGTCCTACCCCAAGGGCGAGTCAGTGAATGATGCAATACCCTTCGAACTCTGTTCAGTGCGGTATGCATCATTTGATTCAGCGGTCGAAATGGTGCGTGCCTGCGGAACATCTGCCCTCCTCGCGAAGTGTGACATCAAATCGGCATTCCGACTCCTGCCAGTGCACCCCGATGACTTCGAGCTGTTGGGCATGGAGTTTCGGGGCCGATTTTACTTCGACAAGGCAATGCCCATGGGATGTTCAATCTCATGCGCGGCCTTCGAGAAGTTTAGTACAGTGTTGGAGTGGATCACGCGACGCCGCGCAAGTGGCGGGCGGATCACACATTATCTCGACGATTTCCTCTTCGCGGGAAGGGCAGGCACCACTGAATGCGAGCAGGCAATGCTGGCATTTCAAGAAGTGGCTGACGAGATAGGGGTACCTTTAGCACAGGAGAAAACAGAAGGCCCATCTACTAAGCTAACCTACCTAGGCATAGAGTTGGATACGGAAATGTCACTCTCCCGGCTTCCGGAGGATAAATTACGAATGCTCCGGGAGGCGGTGAGCAGGGTAGGGGGAGCAAAAAAGGTGACGGTTAGGGAATTGCAGTCGCTCCTCGGAAGCCTCAATTTCGCCTGCCGAGTCATTGCGCCAGGTCGAGCATTCATGTCCCGTTTATATGCCCTAGTGGGGAGCGACCGCCCCCCGCATCACCACGTCAGGGTGACAGCGGAGATGCGGGAGGATTTGGCCATTTGGGAATCCTTCCTGGCGCAATACAACGGGATTAGTTTCTGGCGGCAGCGACTCCTATTGGAAGCGGAGCTCCAGATTCAGTCAGACGCGGCAGGGGGGCATGGCTTTGGAGTTTACTTCAGAGGGAAGTGGTGTGCAGCCCCCTGGCCAGCGGCATGGGTTGAACAAGGGATAACCCGGGACCTGACATTCCTGGAATTTTTCCCCATCGTAGTGGCAGTGGAGTTGTGGGTCGCTGAATTCGCCAATAAGAGGGTTTTGTTTTGGTGCGACAACATGGCGGTCGTCCATGTTGTCAACAAGCTGTCGTCTAAATCGGAGAGGGTCATGAGGCTGGTGCATGCCTTTGTTCTCAAGTGTTTGAGAGCAAACATTTTATTCATCGCCAAGCACGTACCGGGGATTGCCAACGGCATCGCCGATGCCCTTTCTCGATTTCAGGCAGACCGATTCCGCCAGCTGGCCCCAGAGGCCAACGAGAAACCCGACCCGTTTCCGAGGGACATGTGGAGCCTTGGATTATAGAGCTTTACCAGGCAGTGCAGGGATCCCTCGCGCCCAGAACAAGACGGGCGTATGAGAAGGCGTTCAGCGAATTCCAGGAATTCAGGTGTCAAAAAGGATGGGACACAGGTTTTCCCATAGCAGAAGGGTGCCTATTACAGTACGCCATGCAGTTGCGGGCTTAACGACTGGCCCCGGGCACGATTGCAGGTAGAATATCGGCCATCACATTTACAAGCCACCTAGCGGGCCACCCCTCCCCTGATAACGGTTTCTTCATGAGCCGTTTGAAGGAGAGTTGGGCCCGCCAAGCCCCCCCTCGGCAGGACACCCGGGCCCCAATCACGCCCCCAATCTTGATGGCCCTTACAGGGGCGCTGGAAAAGGTTTGTTTCTCTCATAGCGAATGCGACCTCTTTACCGCGGTATTTCGCATTGCCTTGTTTGGAGCCTTCAGGATTGGAGAGATGGTTGTTGATTCCCAGAGGGACAGCTCTGGTCGGGCGTTACAGTTAAGGGACATTTCGTGGGACGGAAGTACCCTCATTCTCCATCTGAGAAGGTCGAAGACCGACCAGAGGGGGAAGGGACGGTGGATTAGACTTCGCCCAGCCGGGGACTCCCGTATCTGCCCCGTCAGGGCGATGAGAAGGTATCTCGGGTCTCGCCCAAGGGTCGGGGGACCGCTTTTCACACACAAAGATGGATCCCCACTGACACGCTACCAGTTTGGGGCAGTCCTTAGCAGATGTGTTAGCACGGCGGGGCTCGACCAAGGTAGCTACAGTGCCCATTCATTCAGAATAGGGGCGGCATCGGTTGCCGCAGACATGGGTTTGTCAGGGGAACGGATTCAGGCAATAGGGCGTTGGCGCTCGAGCGCCTACCGTTCCTATATAAGGGAAACGCGACCACGGGTCAGCCGATCTGGGCCAACAGCTGCAGTGAGTCACTAACCTCTATATCTTTTACAGAAGCACCAGCGAGACAGGAACGGTGCATTGTGTGGATCATTGGACACAGCATCGTTCACTGGGCAGGGAAGAAGGCCGCACGCAGCGGGTGGGGTACCCAGCTGGGCCTAAGCGAACGAGCAAGTATTTTCTGGCTCGGTAGGAGGGGGATGCTATGGGAGCAACTCCTTCCGACGTTAACGGGGGCGAAGGCAACATTCCCGTCCCCAGAGGTAATGGTGATACACCTTGGGGAGAATAACCTCCCCAGAGTAACTGGGCTAGGACTGACAAAACAAGTGAAGTCAGATATGAAGAGAATACAGGACAGGTTCCCAGCATGCACAATTGTATGGTCGGAAATGCTCCCAAGGAGAGTATGGACCACAGCGGTTCGCCCAGGTCGAGTTGACCGGGCCAGACGTAGAGCCAACGCTGAAATTGGTAATTGGCTACGGCTCAGGGGAGGTCGGGTTATTAAACATGGGGACATCCGGTACGATAGGGACGAACTTTTCAGAGGTGACGGGGTTCACCTGTCAGATGTGGGATGTGATATGTACCTCGGGGTCCTGAAACAACACTTGAGGCAGTTAATCGGTGGTTTTGGTGTGGCGGCAAACCAGCCAAGCGAAGCTGGCGGTTTTGGTGGCGATGGGCAGAGGTAAGCCCAAGGTTGGAAGTTACACGTTTCAAAGTTAGAAGTTAGAATAGCATAGGTAGCAGCATCTCCTTTAGAGATGGGAAGGTCCATGGCATAGTCGCCACAGCGCGGCCCACTGTATGGCCAACCCGAAGGGAGAGACGGACGGCCGCACCTGCTGGGAGGAGCATCTGCCAAACAGCGGGTAACGGTGTTCTCAACCTTTGCTGGAATTAACCCCAGAGATGGGGCAGCCACGAACAACCCGCCCGGCCTGGGGAAACCCAGGGCACGAGGCAGGGTGTAAGTTAATAGTAAAGAAGGAACAGGAGGTTACCCTCTCGAGTTAATGGAGGAACAGGGAATAAGGTACGCACAGAATGCAGGGACCGAGAGGGGAGAAGAGGGGACCTCCTCCAAAAAGGGGTTGTTTAATTAGTAGTAATAAGGTTAGTAGAAATAAGGACCCTAGTTCAGGAAGGGGGTGGAGGTGGGAAGGGTGCCCCCATCCCCCCCCTTCCTGTTTGTTAATTCTTAATAAAGAGTGCGGCCGTTTAATCCCATCGAGCGTGTCCTCGTCTTATTTGGGGGGTGCGCCGACAAACTTTCTTTGCTCCCTTATCTCTAGAAACTTCCTGCTGTAAAGGCTCCAATTCAGCTTTGGGCAATCTAAAACAACTCTGGGTAGTATCCAGTTCAGTACCCAAGTATGTGAGAACTGAAACAGGTCCCTCCATTTTTTCCAGAGCCAAGGGCACCCCAAGCTCCTCAGCTGTTTCCTGAAAGATAACAAATCTGGAACACTCCTGCGTTCCCTTATGCCCTGAAAACACAAAATTATCCAGATGAGAAACATGCCCATCTCCCGCTCGTTGACACACCACCCACTCCAAAATATGGCTAAACATATTAAATGCAGAGCAGGAAATGGCACAACCCATAGTCATAGTCTTATCAAAATAAAATAGCCCATCAATTGTAAAGCCTAACAGATCAAAATCAGCAGGGCGTGCAGGAAGGAGTCTGAATGAAGATTTAATATTGCATTTAGTCAAAAGGGGACCAGGGCCACTACTTCTTAACATACGCATAGCTGAATCAAAACACAAATAATGAAATGAACATAGGGCAGGATCAATTGTGTCTTTTACAGACTCCCCCCATGGATAAGATAAATAATGTATAAAAGAGAATTCCTTTAGGGCCTTTTTAGACACAGTCCACAGAGGGAAGACCCAAAAGTTCTGAAAAGGAGTATGGGAAGAAAAAGAACCCACAACCCATCCCTCAACAACCTCCTTAGTAATCTTAGCCTGAGCCACATCTTCCAGGCTGCTGTGTATTCATACCTGGAACAACACAAGGGACTAAAACATTTGCCCTTCTTATTATAATCCCAACAGGCCAAACCAGAAATGCCAGATTTGCTCCCTTCACTGTGGTCACTCTCTGACCTATCACAGGATCTGTTGGTGAACACTAGGGGTGTTTTTAAACATGCGCTCTCCCAAGCGCATTTTGGAGAAGACGACTCCAAAGCGGGTTTGGGAGAAAGCTGGGTTTGGGAGAAGCCGTCTTCTCTGCCCCAGCCAGTGATTAAATTTAATCACTGGCTGGGGGCTTTAGAGGGGGAAGGGGGAGGGGGTTTGTCAGCGCTGCCTGGAGGAGGCAGTTTTCACCGGCTTTCCCACGCCTCCCCCTGCTTGCAAACCAGGGAACGCGGTGGTTCCCAGGGATGCAAGTGAGGGGGCAGGAATCCTCGGCCAGTTTGATGCGGGAAAGATCCGGCATCAAACTGGGTCAAACATTTAAATGATCACAAAGAAAGGCGGCTGATTAAAGGATCAGCTGCCTTTTTTGTATCGTTTAAAAGCACCCATAGGGGTGTGCAGCAGGAACCAACTTTGTTTTCATTTTAAATTTGTTTTTGTTTGCAATAAATAAATAAATAAATAAATATTCATTTTCTGTTTAAAACTAAATTCGCTTTAGTTACTAAATTTGTTTCCAATTGTTTTCAATGGGAATCACTTTGCAGGTCTACCATTCACTTAAATAGTGGTTTTACTTAGCCTATCTGAGGGCATTTTTAGATGTGTATGAAATTTTCAGGTTACAGAAATCTCCTGCAATCACAAGTACTTCTCAGCATACGGGCAAGTGCTATTCACATTTCTCCTGCCCCCATTGCACATGAAAAAAAAGCCATGTGCTTCCTGTAAAGCTGTGTTTTGACAATGACAGGTTGAAAACGGGTACCTTCAGACAGGTGTCCCTGGCTGACTGCATAGAACACTATTGGACATGGTAGGCCAGATGATTTGCCAGGTAAGTGAGTCCCAAGCCATTTAGGACTTTAAAAGTCAAAACCAGCTCCTTGAATTGTGCCCAGAAGACAATAGACAACCAGTGCAGATTCCGGAGTACGGGTGTTATGTGCTTCTGGTTACCCGTCCCCATAAGGAGCCGGGCTGCCACATTCTGCACCAACTGCAGCTTCTGAACAGTCTTCAAGGGCAACCCCACGGAGAGTGCATTGCAGTAGTCTAGCCTCGAGGTAATGAAGGCATGGATGATGGCTGCCAGGATCGACTGAGAAAGAAAATGCCGCAGCCATCTCACCAGATGGAGTTGGTGAAAAGCACTCCTGGCCACCAGCACCTCCTGGGATTTCAGGGCCAGCAATAGACTCAGGAGCACTCCAAGGCTGTGAAGCTGTGTGACCAGGGGGAGGCTGAACCTATCAATAACAGGGGTCCCAATCCCCTCCACCACCAAGTCACAAGGCTGCTCAACCATCATCACCTCAATCTTGGCTTTCATCAACCAAAATGGGCATGGATCTAATTCACAACTGGTGGCCCACACCCCCACAAGCACATCCTCCACATCAGTGGGTGATATCTCCTGTCTTATGACTGCTTCCCCTCCCATTTGAGTTCTTTGAAGCCTACTAGCATTGCACAGCGTGCAAGGAGGGGGGCGGGGAGTAGGGGATGAAAATGAATGAGCTCAAAAATAGTTTTATTATAAAAACTAATAAAAAACAGAGAAGTATGTTTAAAAAATATTACCATATTTCTTCTATCTGGACATGACGAAGGGAGCACCAAAAGGGTGACCAAATTTCTGCTTAGCGTCTTAAGCTCCAAGAAGAACTAGATAGCTAGATAGACAGATAGGGTCATTATTGTTGTAATTTTAGACTCGGTATAATGGGGTTGATAAAATGTATTTTCTTTTTGTCTGTATTTGCAGGTGACCCCGATTGGTGACAATAGTCTGGGTGGCATGACCAATCTGTCAGTTTTTGCGTTTTAAGTGGTCAAGTCCTGCCACAATAAGCCCTGGGGCGGGGTAGGCAATTTTAATGGTTTTTACTTTGTTTATAGTATAGGGTATTTTCAGACGTTAAAAGATAACGCTCAACCACAGACAATCCCCTGTGGTGGGGAATGGTCCCGTAACGTCTGTTTGATGCCCGCCAGATGTTCATCACAGTGAACCTCCGGCGGGAATCAAAATAACCACACTTTCGAAGATGGTCCGGGGACCATCTTCGAAAGCGTGGTCAAAGTGATTCCCACCGGGGGTGAACTCCCAGCGGGAATCACTTTTTGCCCCCAACAGACGTGACGTTACCACACTCAACCATGGCAGAATTCACCATGGTTGAGCATGGTAACGTCTCGTCTGGCCTCTGACCATGGCCTGGAATTGGCGGCTGTGCTCGCCGCTGATTCTGGGCTGTTGTCAATAGCCTGGGGGGTGGGCAGGTGCCGCGGCCGCATTGACCACTGCGCCCACCCGTCTCCAGGAGGGTGGGCAGTCTCAGGAGCGTGGGGGGTGGGGATGTGTGGCAGCATGTTGCGCCACACACCCCCCCCCCCCGATTCCCTGCCGGGATCGGCCGGCACGTCTGCTGGCTGTGACGGCTCGATTCTGGTGGGGAATCAAAAGGGTGATTCCGTGACTGGGCCAAAGCTGCCCCGTCACGTCTGAAATCACCCATAGTTTATTCAAATGTCGTGTTCTGTTTATTATTGTTTTGTATCTTTGTATTGAACTTGTTACGGCTACAGCCAAACAATAAATCAATCAAAAAACTATTACCCAAATGAGGGATCCAGTTGTCCTCTGCAGCAGCCTTCAACCTGGGCCAAATCTTCTGCTCTTTCTCGCTACTCCACTCTGGTAAAGAGGTGTCTGGAAAAGATGGCCAACCCTAAAGGCCATTCTGATCGACTGGGTTCGTCCATAGGAACCATCCAAGGAGCTCCTGGTGCCTCCCCCAGCCCCCCCCCACAATTCCCCAGAGAGCATTGCGTCTCTGGGATGGTGCCCAGAGCATGCTCACTGGAGGTTTGGGGGTGACTCCTCCTTCCACCTTCCTCTGGCCTTCCCAGCTAAGCAGGACGAAGGGAGAAGGAGGAGGCATCCCCTACCTTCCCGCACTGGTCGTGTAGCTGTGTGGGGACAGGGCTGGCCCTACCATGGGGTGGCTTGGGGCAGCGACCCCAGGCTCTGCTCCTGGGGGGGCACGCACATGGGGTCCCCAGCTCCTGGCCTGACAGTGGCTTAGGGGGCCAGCAGGAGTGAGGGAGAGGCAGAGGCTCTGCCTCTCCCATACTCCATGCCCCCCCCGCTGCCTGTCAGTCTCGGTCAGGGGCAATGAGGAAGACAGAGAGGCAGAGGCTCTCCTCTCTCTCATTTCCCCTGGCCAAAACAGCTAGGCAGTGGAGGGGGCCAGTGGTGTGAGGGAGAGGTGGGGTCTCTGCTTCTCCCTCACTTCCAGAGGGGCCTCTGCCTCTCTCTCCCTCATTCCCCCTGGCCGAGACTGTGATAGACAGTGGAGGGGGGGCAGCAGAGCGCCCAGTGGCAGTGGGCAGTACAGTGGCAGATTTATTCTGCTGCTGCGGTGCCCGCCCCACCTGAGGTTCTGAGCCCAGCGCAGGACCCAGGCCGGCAGTGGTGGTGGCGACAGATCAGGTAAGTGATCTGATGGCCACTCAGGCTTGGGGATGGGAAGAGGAGAGTGCCCCTCCACCCATCCCCGAGGCCAGGCCTGGGTAGCGTGCCACCCCCAGACCGGGCTGGGGAGCACCCCCTGAGCTGGGGAGCTCCCCTAGGCCTGCCAGCAGTGATCCCAGCCCTGGGCACCAAATATACTAAGGCCGGCCCTGTGTGGTGAGGTGCTAGCTAGTCTGGCCTCACTCCCAAGAGGGAGGGAGGAGCCAGGACTGGCTCCCTGTTCAGGAAGGTCCTGTGTTCCACATGGTGGGGAGGCTCTTCTAACTAGCCTTTCCCATTTGGCTCCTGGCTATGTGCCAGCACTGATCAGCTGATCAGGTGCCTGGAGCATGCTCACTGGGAATTTTGGGGTCACCCCAGGAGCCAACTGGGGACAGCTGGTTAGAAGAGCATCCCTGCCACACAGCACACAGGACCTGCCTGCATGGAGAGGCTGGAGGAGGGGCATGGGTGAGAGGAGCTTGCAGAAGACACTTACTTGGGCAACGGGGTAGCCTGAGGGGTTTCAGGACATTTGCCCTGAGGCCCCAAAGGAGGATTCCCCCCTATGCTGTTTGCTGCCTCCTTCCACCTCACAATCATGTTCTAGCACTCTGATCTTCACTAACAAATCACCGATGATGGCTGCCAGGTCACTGCCCCCTTGCGTGTCCTCCACAGGATGGAGAGAGCCTGTATTTCTCCCAGGGGAAGAGGTTATCCTAAGGCTGGAATTTAACACCTCTATCCCCAAGGGGGTCTGTGGAGTGGACCTCCCACCCCTCCTAGGTGTGACCAAGACTTGCTCAGGAGTTGCAGGCCCTGGAACAGCACACTTCTCCTGTAACGCAGGGTTCCACCCTGTCTCCATTATTATTTAAGGTATATATGCAGTCCTTGCGGGAGATCATGAGAGGGCTCGGGGTGCGATGTCACCAATATACTGATGATACTCAGCTGCACCTCTCTTTTTCAGCTGACCCAGACCCTGCTGTCTCGTTGCTATCCCAGTGTTTGGAAGCCGTGGCGGAGTGGATGCGGCAGACCAGACTGAAGCTCAACCCTGATAAGACAGAGGTGATGGTGGTGGGGAAGGCGAGGGAGTGGGGAGGGCAGAGGGGGGTTCACCCTCCGATAGCTCAGCAGGTTCGGAGTCTGGGGGTGGTGTTGGACTCGGATATCCACCTGGATTGACAGGTGGAGGTGGTGGTGAAGGCCGCCTTCCACCAGTTGTATCTAGTGCGGAGGCTGCGTTCATATGTCTCTGGGCCGGACCTGGCCTCCCTCATCCATGCCTTTGTCACCTCGAGGCTGGAGTACTGTAACGTGATCTACGTGGGGCTGCCCTTGTTCCTGGTCCGGAAGCTGCAGCTAGTGCAGAATGCGGCAGCCCAGCTCCTGACAGAGACGGGTCGTCGGGAGCATATAACACCTGTGCTCCGGACTCTGCATTTGCTGCCAATAGTGTACCAAGCCAGGTTCAAGGTATTGGTATTGATCTACAAAGCCCTTCACGGTCTGGGCCCCTCATACCTTAGGGATCGCCTCACCCTCCGTGTTCCAGAGCGGCTCCTTTGGTCTGCCAGGGGTGCCTTCTTGGAGGTCCCCCATGTTAAGCGGGGGGCCACAATGGAGAGGCCATTCTTGGTAGCTGGGCTGTGTCTTTGGAACTCCCTCCCGGATGAAGCTCTCCTGGCCCCAAGACATTTTACATTCCAGCGGGCTTGTAAAACCTGGCTGTTCACCCAGACCTTTGGGGAGGAGGGGGGTGGGTGGGTTAGGGTTTTAGCTCTTCCCTTCCCTTTCTATTTTTATTTATTTTTCCCAACCCTGTTTTGGTTTTAAATTGCTGGATTTTTAAAAATGTTTTTTATTTGTCGAATGTTTTTTACTGAATTGTACGTCACCTCGGGATGCCATTGGCATGGGGGGGTGGGCGACTAATAAATGTATACAATAAATAAATAAATAAATAAATGCCGACACACATGCCTGAAAATCCTGCACTGCATCTGCGAGTCCATCCTGATCCCCGTCAGGATTAATTATGGGAGGGAGAGTCCTTTGGCTGTGGGGCATAACTCTGATCCACCCCCCGAGGCACTGCCCCAAACCTACTGGCGTGGCTTTCCCTCTCTTCCTGCCCCTTACTGGCATCACAGCAACAGCTCTTACTCTAATGAGAAAGTCAACCCACAATGGAGGGATATAGTAATACCAGTCCAAGCCTGAGCAGCTGCTCTCTCTCCAGTGAGGTAGGGTCAAGCAAATACACTTGAAACCGTGACCTCAGCTCTAATGAGGGAGGAGAGTGTTGGGGGTGACGGAAGCCATCTCCCCCTTTGAGCACAGTGGGTCTCAACTGTAGAGAAAAAGGGAAGGGAAGGTGGGGAGGACGCCACCGCAATCCCTCCTCATTCTCCAACCATTCTCTCACTTTCCCCTCCCCCCACCTTACCTGACTAAAGGAGTGAATACCAAAAGGCGGAACTCAAAGAGCCTTTGTGTCGCACTACCGGTCACTCAGCCTCGACTGTGTCACAACCCACTTTGAGCTGGGTGGGACTATTTAACTTAGAGTGCCTCTCGTACTACACAAGAGCGGTCAAGCCCTGAGAAGCAGCAAAGTCGAGCCGCTTGCACTGCCCCACCCCAAGTGCAGAAGAGACTTTTCGTAAATTCAGTGTTTGCAGACCTATAAAGAAAAATAATTGTCTACTTCAACAGTTTGGGATGGATTCTGTCCAATTTTGATATAATTAGTTGTCATTGCTCCCCTCACTATTTTGTTTGCAGATAATATGTAGTAAATGTACAAATTGGAGTTGACAAAAGAATATAAAATGTGCTCATCAAAATTTTATTGTATTTATTGATTGCCTGGGTAAAATGCTGTATTTCTGGAAAATACCACTTGAGTATTTTGAAATTTTTGTTAAAAGATAGATAGATACTTTTCATTTAAAAACCAGGTTATGAATAATATAAATTTTGTTCTGTAGAGAGATTTTTAGTAGTAAAACTGATGTATTTAAACTGTTAATGTTAACTCAGGGAAGGTATTTGGAAAAGATTTCTTTTTTCATTTTAAAGTGTATGCTCTCTCTCTCATATGCATATATTTGTGTATATTTATGAGGGGTGTGTATGTATATATACCATGATTTTTCATGGGGCCTATATATCCATTAGCTATTTTTAAAATATATGTTAGACATGTAAGCTACATATGTATGTGTAGATATAGATATAGATAAATATAAGTATAGTGTGCATGGCTAAAATATATTTTAAAATATATTGAAAAATAACTAATGGTTATGAGCACCATGGAAAATAAGTTCATAAAACAGTATTAGGTAGGTATCTTACAATTTTCTTAAGAACATACCAACATTTATAGAAATATACTATGGGAGATTATACATGTAGCTATAAAATATTTATTCATGCTAACAAATACGCAATTACATGGATCTGATCATTATTTTTGTAGACAAACGGTGAGGTCTATTTTGTGCTGCATTACAATCAATAATGATCTACTACCCTGTCAACTTTGCATGGAAAAAGATAACTTTTTAAGATGATCTTTTTGGTCACATCTGCTATCTGCACGTGTTGAGAGCTGTTTTTCAGACCAGAATTGTGCACCTAAAAATTAAGTCCCTTGAGATGTTATCTGCCTCAACAGTCTGGCGAATAAGTATTTGTAAACCTCTTTCCCAATAAAGTGTTTTTCAGAAAGGTGGAAGTGGTAAGAAACCGTTAAAACAGTGGTTAAGAAGGTAGGTCTCTGTGGGTATTGATGGGAAATAGTCGTTAGGGCAAAGCTGCATCACCACACAGGAAGGAGCATAAAACTCTTGAAAGCATTTTCTCCAGCTGCGGCGGAAGAACAATTTTACATAGTAGAACGTGAAAGCCACAGATCTTGTACTTCTACTTCTCTAGCCGAGAGCATCCTTCCAGCAAAAAGACTGATTAGCCACAGTCATTTAACAGCTCTCACAAATGCACATAATGTCTTTACGGAAAATCTGGGTGTACAAGCAGGGGAACAGCCTGTGATGCATGAGCATGAGATTCTGATAAACCCATAGGGCTTTAGGCTTTATGCGAAAATGTTACACAACCTTTTTCCCCCCTTAAAAAGTGGGAGAGGGATTTTACAGCAGTCAGCATTGCATCCACTATTAACTAGCAATGCCTCAAAATAACAGCAACTCAAATCTCAGCAAAATAAGTGACCATCTGGAGAGATTTTCTTTCCAGCTTTAACTACTATATTTCTGTCTGAGGGCTGGAGGAGAGTCTTTTTAGAGCACACGTTTGTTCAAAATTATTGTGGCTGAGCAAATTTGGAAACATGATCCTCAGTTCCAAGAGATGATAATGCTTCCAGTTTCTGCCTGTTCAGAAACAAAAGAAAACAATGAACTGGATTTGTTTCTGCAATTATCCAGAACTCAAATACTTAGTTAACTACTGGACTAATATTAATATTGCATTGTCATAAAAGTTCTACCCTTAGGGTCTTACTATGACTGTCAGTGATACTCTCGTATGAAAACTTTCTACCTTTAAGCTAATTGGTACTGGTGACTAAAAACTAAGTCACTTAAAGGTTAGACTTAAAAGAATGCAGCATGACTTAGCGACCAGAAAACTGGTCTAGGTGTGAAAGTAAGTGGGTCCTAATCCCAGCTCTGCCAGTAAGCATGCTATGCAGCCTAAGGCAAAGCTACTGGGGCCCCATTTATTAGCTATTCTCCAATAAAACTGCATTAGTAATCACTTAACTCATTATGTATTTTCAATAATCATCTCTTACTGATTACTAATGTGAAATATATTACTAATATGAAATACACACACACACACACACACACACAAACTCCTTTGTAGGAGATATTCTTCATATGTTATTGACCATAACATCTACCGAGCATCTATTCTCACAAGGGACTCGCTCCTCCAAAAATCAATGAGTGAAAATACTAAACAATAACGCATTCCTTTTGTGGTTGACTTCCATCCGGCATCCCCTAATTTTCATCTGGCTATTAAGGAAAGCTATCCCTTGGTTGCCAACTCACCATGTCTGGCTACATCTATTAACAAGTCCCCTCTCATCGCCTTCCGTCAACTTCCCAACCTATACAAATTGCTAGTAAGAACCCAAATTAAACCACCTATCTACAATCCAGGATCACATCATTGTAATTCCAGTGGGTGCATCACCTGCACGTACATGAAAGAGACTCTAACCTTTAAAAGCAGTGTAACCAGCAAGACCTACTTTATTAAACAGAACATCACCTGTAAATCCAACTATCTCATACATGTTATTGAATGCAAATGCCATGGTTGCCACATTCAAATTGTTGGAAAGACAACTACTGATCTTCACACATGTTTTAGAAAACACAAATCGGCTATCATCACAAAGAAGCTAGAACAACCTGTTTCTAAACATTTTAACTCCGATAGCCACAGCCTTTCGGACTTGGTAATATTCCCCATAGAGAATCCACCAATACAGTGGTCACTAGAAAAAAGGGAGAACTTTTGGATATACAGACTTTGTACCCTTACACCCCAAGGCCTCACCCTAGAAGTCAACACCTAAGATCTTCCTGATCTTTAGTACTTCTCCCCTCCCTTTCACCATCACCTGCCTTGGAATTCTTCTTCCCTCAACAGTGTTACCTTGACTCCCAGCAGCATACACTTTAAATCAACTGGTTACTGAAAAAGGCAGAAGCTGAAACATTTAACTAAAAGATTTAATTTACCTCTGGTCATTCACTTTTTGACATATTAATTACTAGTGATTTACAGTATCCTTGTACATTCCAGAGTACACTTGTCTGTAGTTGTGTTTGTGTGTGTGTGTGTGTGTGTGT
>QEPC01013019.1:263691-282486 GCA_003113815.1 Sphenodon punctatus | reverse complement strand
CGGACGGATGATCGGTGCTAGCCCCACTCCGCTCCCTGATCCAATCGCGTTGAGCTCTGGAGCAGGGGGAGGAGGGAGTGGTCCGGTTGGGTCCGGTGCCAGTGTCACCAGTGGGGAAAGAGCCAGGCCTGGTGTACTCTGCACCCCTGCGGTTGCAGTTGTCTCAGCCATTTTCTCTCCCATAATGGGGAATCGGCCTTCCCCCATAGAGGCATGTACCCGCCCCCCCTGTGTAGTGGTCTCACCTTGTGCCACTTCCAGTTGTTGTCCGGACCCCTCTGGTGACCCAGCGTCGTTCCCTTCCTCCAGCCTGGGTGGGGGCACACGCAATGCTTCTTCCAGGGCAATGATCCGCTGCCACATGGCTCGCCTCCATGTCACTGGGGGTTCATAACCATGTGAGACTACTGTTCTATTGCTCTCATCTTGTGAGGGCGATATAGCCCAGGATCCCACCGGGGCACCCAATGCCACTGTGGCTAACCTGCCCTCCCCTTGTGTGCGATAATAGGCTAGCCCAGGTACCCCCATTTGGTCCCATTGGGCCCCTAGGTCTCCGGGCACCCTGGTCGGACCCCTCTGGCTGGCACTATGCTGGGTTTGTGCAGCCACATTATCTCCCCTGTACTGGTTTGGTCCCCCCTCTTCCCCGACAGGGACGGGAAGGTCATGGCCAGCAGGCCCCTGTTGGTTCGAGAGGCTCCAGTCCCCTGCCCGGCTATACCCCCTTTGGCCTTGCCCCATTTCAACCCCGGTAATTGGCGTTGCCAAACCACCTTCATCTCGAAAGCAGGCAGGGAGGGTGACCACCCTGGTGCCCCATCTGATCCCTTCTAGAGGCTGAGCAGGGGGGTTCAGGGCCCCCCTTACTGGTTGCTGTTGACCCCCAAGGTGGGCCTGGGCCCGGGTTATTCCCTGTACGCTAGGGCCGTTTCTGGGCTAACTGCCCCCCTTGTAACCTCCAGAGTGACTTGTGGTGAGGGTGGGCCACGGGCCCGAAGCATGGCCTCGCAAGCCGCAAGGCGTTCTGTTAATTTGGCCCTGGATAGGGCACCCCCCCCCCCCCCGCATTCTGGGGGGTTACTGCCCGTTGCTGGGAGCTGGTCAGGCTGTGGTTGTGCTTTCTTCTTTGATGCGGCTCCCTTCCGCTTTGTACAGCCCATCTTGCTCGTTGTCTCCGACGGTGAGAAGAAAGCCCTGCAGCAACAGCTCCCTGCTGCTGCTTTCGCCCTGTTCCTGCTCCAACTGCCGCCCCACGCGGCCAGAATGGCTCCGCCCTTTCTAAAGAGGGTGGAGTCCGTTCAATTCACGAGCGCAGCGCTCAGCGCATGCACTCCACCTGTTGCTAAGCAACCAGCTTCTGCGGCCGGGAACACGCTCCCGCACGCTGTGCGGAGCCTCCTCAGCTTCCGGTCTCTCCCCGACTCAGGATGGGGCCGGACAATTACCCCGTCGCCGCCATTGCGGCGGCGAAGGGGACTTTTGTATAATTTTTTCTAGTGGTTGTTGGTTGACACTCTATTTGTTTTTGGTTTTTTTTAATGTCCTTCAGATTATGATCTAGTGTTTCATTCTGTTTTAAGTTAAAATGGTTGCAGTATATGACCCACTCTGCCTTCTTGTTCTTTTAGGTTCTTGTATGGTGTTACTTGAAATTTTCATTCTTATTACTCCTTATTTGTAGAAAATATTTATATACAGGTACAATTATATACATGTTATTTTTATTATATATACTTTTGTGGATATTTTTGGCCTTGCTGTTGTATAGATTTAGATGTATGATTTTCCTTTCTCCTCCTTTTTATAGAATGTCCCTGAAGAAGAGTTAGGACTCAAAATGCACTGACATGTTTTTATGTTATGGTTTTTATGAACTTTTAAATTGTCTTTATGAATTCACATTTTTTCAGTTTAGTTTTGTTGCTTGTGTTTACAGTAGCTGTTGTTTTGCTACTGTTTCATTCTCTTTTTTGTTTGCTGTCATTGTCCTATTGTTGTCAACATGGATGAGGAAACATTCTGTCTTTGGTGATGCCCCTCTTTCAAAATAGCTGGCAGTTCTCATTGTTCCCAAGTTTGTACAGTATTAACTATATTAAGTAAGCCACCCCGAGATGCCGTAGGCATGAGGGGGTGGCTAATAAATATAAACAAACAAATAAATAAATAAGAAATATTGAACAAGAATTTTGATGGTAGAGGACTGGATCCATCAGGATTGCCTTTGGGGAAGTATTTTCCAAAGTGGCAATGCCGATATAATTTTATTCTTCTCAACTGTCCTGCTTCAGACAGGACCACCCTGCTCTTTCTTTGAAGTTCAAAGGTCCTGCCATTTGTAAGCATGCTTCTGGACAGAGAGACACAGGTTGGGGCCAGACAGAGCAGAAGATGGGAGCTGTGGGGTAGCAGATCCCATGCCACCTGCTGTCTTGGGCGTGTGTGTGTCTGTGTGTGTGTGTCTGTGTGTCTGTGTGTGTGTGTGTGTGAGAGAGAGAGAGAGAGAGAGAGAAAGAGAGAGAATGAACGGTGGGGCAGCTTCACTGAATACAAGCTTCACTCAGACAAGGGAACACAGCTTATTGGGATGAGTGGGTATATTCTTCTTTGGACACTTAAAATATTGGGAGGTATTCAGTACAATGCATGCAGCATGTACTTCCCCTAGCACTTCTACTAAGCAGCAACATAGTTCAGAAGGCAGTGGGGCCATCACCTTGGAATAGCATGACCCAATGATGGTAGGACAAGGCCTCCTGTTCAACGTGTATATGGAGCCTTTGGGCGAGGTCGTGAGAGGGTTTGGCGTGTGCTGTCATTAGTACGCTGATAACACACAACTTTACCTCTCCTCTGTAGACCCAGACCTGGCAGTCTCGGAGCTTACCCAATGCCTGGCAGCTGTGTGGGATTGGATGAGGGTTAGCCATCTGAGGTTGAATCCCAATAAGATGGAGGTGATGGTGGTGGGGAGGGCTGGGGGGTGGTGATTCCCATCATAGACGGGGGACTCCTGTCATAGACGGGGGGTGCTCCTTGACCCACAGCTCCGTCTGGATCTCCAGGTGGAGGCAGTGGCTAGGGGAGCATTTTGCCAGTTACATCTGGTATGGCGGCTGCAGCCATATATCTCAGACTCTGATCTGGCCACCAACATCCATGCCTTTATTACCTCTAATCTAGACTACTGTAACATACTCTATGTGGGGTTGCCCTTGGGGACAGTCCAGAGGTTGCAGCTGGTGCAGAATGCGGTGGCCTGTCTCTTAACAGGGACAGGTCACCAAAAGCACATTACACCCGTACTTCGTTCCCTGCACTGGATGCCTATTGTCTTCTGAGCCCAATTCAAGGTACTGGTAATGACCTTTAAAGCCCTAAACGGCCTGGGCCCTGCTTAGCTATGGGACCGCCTCAGGCCCCGGATCATATCCCAACTCCTGCGGTCGACCAGGGACACCTGACTCGAAGTCCCCCAGGTTTCCCAGGTGGTGGCATTGGGGAGGGCGTTCTCAGAGGCCACATCTAGGGTATGCATCTCCCTCCCACTGGAGGCCCATCTGGTCCCAGACCTCCCCTCTTCCGAAGACAGTGTAAGACCTGGCTGTTCTGCTGGACCTTTGGAGATGGAGATGGGTAGGGTGAGGTTTGGGGGGTTCTTTTGCCCTTTTAGTATGTATTTAGTATTTTTTTAATAAATTTTATATTGTTTCTTATGGTCTATGTCTATTGTGAATCACACAGAGCTGCTCTGTGAGCAGGAGGGTGAGGGGTAAAAGACCAATGAAATAAAAAATAAATAAATAAATAGTTTACTACCCTTGTTCCTTGGTGCAAGAAAAGATTAGCTGTGTCTTAAATGTAAGACCATTTTGTTTTGGCAGGCTTTGGCAGTGGAGATTGAATTGGGGGGGGAGGGCTAATTAAGGGGGAGGATGGGTCGGGGTTGGATAGGGGATGAGGGGTTTGGTGGGTGGGTTGTTGGGCATTTGGTAAGTAGAGATAGGGTGGGAGGGGTGGAAAATGGAGGGGTAGATTGAGTGCGATATTATTGGATTTGTGTTGATTTTAATGGGTTTTTATTTGTTTTTTATTATTGATTTTATTATTTTGAGGCACCCTGAGCCTATATGGGAAGGGTGGCATAGAGATATAAATAAGCATTAAATAAATAAATAAATAAACAGTTCTTTGTAAAACTATGCATAACATACTGCAGAGAGAGGTACACCATTGTAAGGGGCTAGTTCTGTCTCTCTGTAAAAGACAAGGAAACTTCTGAAATTCTTCCAAGAATAATGATTCATATTCCAAGTCAAACTTATTCAGGATGCAGTTACCAGATGGAATTCTACATCTCGTGTTAGAGAAACTGGTTAAACAAAGGCAATCATTACATGCTGTGTCATTTTGAAAATGAAATTGATGGATCATTCTCATGTCCGGAATGGACAATAATGAAAATCCTTGTGAATGTGCTGAGACCATTTGAACAGGCCACTAGAGAGCTAAGTGCAGAAACAGCATGGTTGAGCCAAATCATACCACCAGTTCCTATTCTGTGTTGATTGATGGATGACTTGAAGCAGAAAAGAATACATTCAGAAAGAAATTCCATTTATTGCCAAAACATTTGGAGAATAAAATACACAGAAAATGTTTCCATTTTTCATTACTAGAAATAGATCTTTGCCACTTTGCTGGAACCTTCAGTCAAGGTACCTATTCTTGAACCAAACTGAAAAGTTTACACCACACTTGGCAAAGAGGTCTAAAAGGTGGTGGCATCTGTTCAATGTTTAGTTAGTGCTCTTTTTGTAAATGCTGCTTCAGCTACAGCACTTGCAATTTATGGTCACGTGTCCATCTACTAAAGTCACAGCAACAAGAACACTTAAAAAAAATAATCCAGCAGAATCTATTGCAACCATGCTCTTTACTGAACCCAAGTGAAATAGGAAGTCTGATGATCTTCTTTGTTAGAAATCCAAATGAACCATCTGGCTAACACTCCTTTCTACAGTGATTATGGCCCTTTCCACATGAGATGGGCCCACGCATGCCCATGCAGATCCACTACATGGGCATGAGTAGACACTGCTCGTGTGACCACTGTGGTGGGTGGGTGGGTGGGGGTGCATGCGCACTCCCGCACTACAGCTATCTACACCCAGCTCCACCCATAGCCTACACACAGAGAAACTGGTGAAAACAGCGGTTGCTCTATGGCTGGAGGTGGGTGGAGTTGGGTGTGTGCCCATGTAACTGTTCAGTTGAATCTGAACCAGTTCGGAAGGACAAAAACAGCTTAAAACATTGGTTTTGAATGTACAAACTTGGTTCTGAAGTTCGGAATTTGACCGAACTCGACTAGTTTGGTCAACTGAACTGAACTTCCGAACCGAACTCGATTTTTGAACTGAACCAAACCGAATTTCCGAACTTGGTTCTGTTCGCACATCCCTATCTGCTGCCATGCTCCCTAGTAGTGTGGCATTCTGGGAAGTGTAGTCCCAGGATGCCACACTACTAGGGAACATAGCACCAACTCCAAAAAGTGCTTGTGCGCACTGTGGGCACATTTAAAATTATCCTGTAGGATTCTCGAGTTGGAGCAGTGGCATCAGAGGTAGTGGCATGATGGTAGCAGCAAGGGTGGGAGTGGTTGTTCCTCCCCCCCCCCTGCCTGTTGCTGAAGGGGGCTGGCACAGGGAGCATCAGGAGTGGGGAAAGGGAGCAGATTCCAGTGTTGTCTGGGCTTTCAGCCCACAGACGGAGGTTGTGGCAGTGGCAGCGATTGTGGGGCAAAGCAGGAAGCAGCAAGCAGTGGTGGCAAGAAAGGGGGATAGGGTCGCTGGGGCAGTTCTCCTTAGGGGTGTGCATGTCATTTTTGTAATTACAATAACAATAATGAAAATGGTCATTTTCATTATCATTATTGGAATAACAAATACAACAAATAATAATAATGAAAATAGAAAAAAAAAAAGACATTTTATTTTTGAAAAAAAGGGAAAAACCTAAAGGATGTATTTCCGGCTATAAACTTTTTGTTTCTTATTCAATTCTGATTAAACTTGGGAAGATAGTACCCCCAATGGAGGGCACTAAGGGTACTGAATTTTGAAATGATTAGATAAAGGTATCCAATTTTAGAAGCAATTGAATGTTGTGATTTTAAGAAAAGCTTCATACACATTCATGACTACAACTTCTTTATCTTCCATTCAGTTTGCACAAAACCTGTAACTATTATGTCTCTTCCAAAGATTGACAATTCTGCCAATTTTCAGAAATATTGGACAAAGGGTCCTGATGGTATAAGACATTCACTTCAAAATACATTTCCAGTTGTAACATTTGTATATTCCATTCTGTTTACAAGTTGTTTAACAGAAATGTATTTTGTACTTTCCAGTAATCTCTGACAAACTACAGGATAATTTGATAAAGGGAACCAATTTTATAAGCAATTGATGTTGTCCCTGTGAAGACCATTATTCAGATAAATAGCAGCACATGCAGTGCCAGTCAGAGGCAGGCACCTGGCACAGCAGGGCAAGAGAGACTGTAGGAGGGAGGATGTGGAGCAACCCAAAAAACTGAAAGACACATTAACTGGTCAATTACGGCATGCTTCTAGCTGTACAGGACCAATTGGTAGTGGCTTCGAGGTGGGCATAGGGGTCGGCCTTCAGGTGGGCATAAGAGACATAACTGGGACTTCAGGAAATCAGGAAACATAGTTTACACATACAGACTGGCCAATTATCATCACAATCACATCCTGCAGCACTGTGACAGAGGACGTAAGATAATTTCTATTGACTCTTTCCTAAACAGATACTTCTGACTTCCCAGTAACAAGTGGGGGAGAGATGTTGGGATGGTCACAGCACAGAATGAGGATACTTACTTGACCTTTCTGCTGGCCAATTGGCATCACAAACAGATCTTATACCACAGTGACATGTAAGAGAATCCCTGGCATAGGCTCCTTCTCTGCATATTCTGTGCAGGCATTCCCTGTTGTTTTCCCCCAGCTCCTGTTATGTTCCCTGATCCTGTCTGGCTAATAGCTGCTAATGGACCTATCTTCCAGAAACTTGTCCAAACCTCTTTTAAACTCAGATATAATACTGGCCTTACCACAGCCTCTGGCAGTAGATTCCACAACCCAATTATACGCTAAGTGAAAAAATATTTTCTTTTATTTGTTTTAAACTTGCCACCCATGAGTTTCATGGAGTGTTCCCTAGTTCTAGTACTAGCTGAGAGGGTAAATAACTGCTCCTTGTTTATTAGTTCCACACCACTCATGATTTTATAGACCTCTATCATATCTCCTCTTAGTCGTCTCTTCTCCAAACTGAAGAGCCCCAACCTACCAAGCCTCTCCTCATAAGGGAGGCTTTCCATTTTTGTTGCCCTTCTCTGAACCTTTTCCAGTTCAGCTATGTCTTTTTTGAGATGGGGCGACCAGAACCGCAAGCAATATTTGAGGTGCAGTCGCACCATTGATTTGTATAGAGGCATTATGACATCCTCAGTTTTATTCTCTATCCCTTTCTGAATAATTCCTAACATTCTATTTGCTTTTTTGACTGCTGATGCCTATTGTGCTGTGGATTTCATTGTATTGTCCACAACCACACCCAGAGCCTTCTCCTGAGTGGTAACTCGTAGCTTAGTACCCAGCATTGTGTACGCATAGTTTGGATTATTTTTCCCTACGTGCATCACTTTGCACTTGTCCACATTAAATCTCATTTGCCATTTACATGCCCAGACACCCAGTGTCATAAGATCCCATTGCAGTTCCTCACAGTCTGCTTGTGTTTTAACTACCTTGAATAACTTGGTGTCATCTGCAAATTTGATGTGCGAACGTGGTTCGGAAGTTCGAGGTTCGGCCCAAACTCGGGTTGTTTGGACCGTTCGCAAACACCCCGAATCTGAACCGCCCCTCGCCAGAACGGACTGAACAAAGTTCGGGTTCTGAACTGGTTAAGGCGGGGGCGGGGGCAGGGAGGAACCCAGTTTTCCCTCCCTCCTCCAGGCTGCACAGGTGGTAGGGGCTCTGGGGAGCACCTCCCCCCCACCCTGCCCAGCCTCGTAATTTTTTTAACCCACCCCCACCCCAGGGATCGCACTACCTGGTGGTGCTGAGGCTCTGGGCCTGGGTTTGGCAGCGGTGAGTCTGGTGGCAGGCCCAGAGGTGGCGGCACTCCAGAGCACTTCAGGTCGCTACTAGGCCTTCTGGGTCAAACCGGTAGGTCTGGTAGTGGCCTGAAGTGCTCTGGCGCGCCACCGCTGCTGGACCCGCTACCGCCGAAACAGGCCGAACCTCGAACCCCCCGGTATTCGCACATCCCTATTGATCACCTCACTCTTAACACCCTTTTCCAAATCATTAATGAATACATTAAACAGCACTGGTGCCAATACACATCACTTTTTACATCTCTCCATTGTGAAAACTGCCCATTTAGTCCTACCCTTTGCTCTCTATCTTTTAACCCGTTTCTGAACCATAGTAAGACACTACCTCCTATCCCACGACTTTTGAATTTTCTCAAGAGTCGCTCATGAGGGACCTTATCAAATGCTTTCTGGAAATCCAGGTACACTATATCTACTAGGTCTCCCTTGTCCACATGCTTATTTACACCCTCAAAGAATTCCAACAGGCTAGTGAGACATGATTTACCTTTACTAAATCCATGTTGACTCTTTCCCATTAAGCCATGTTTGTCAACATACCCTGTAATTCTGTCCTTAATAATGGTTTCCACCATTTTGCCCGGCACAGACATCAAGCTTACTGCTCTGTAGTTTCCAGGATCACCTCTGGATCCCCTTTTAAATATCCGGGTTACATTTGCCACCCTCCAGTCTTCGGGTACAGTGGAAGATTTTAGTGACAGGTTACAAATTACTAACAGTAGGTCTGCAATTTCATAATTGAGTTCCTTCAGAACTCTGGGGTGAATACCATCTGGCCCTGGTGAGTTGCTGGTATTCAGTTTGTCAATTTGCCCTAGAACATCCTCCAACGTCACATTAATTTGTAACAGATCTTCCAATTCCTTGCCCACAAAGCAAGGAAGTGTAGGTATCTCCTGCAAATCGTCCGCAGTGAAGACCGACGCAAAGAACTCATGCAGTTTCTCTGCAATGTTCTTATCCTCCCTGAGCACCCCTTTTACTCCCTTGTCATTTAATGGCCCAACTGACTCCCTAGCAGGCTTCTTGCTTCTCATGTATTTGAAAAAGTTTTTGTTGCTTGTTTTTGCCTCTTTAGCAAGCCTCCCTTCAAAATCTCTCTTGGCCTGCCTTATTAACATTTTACATTTATGTTGCCAGTGTTTATGCTCTTTTGTATTATTTTCATTGGGACAGACTAGCCTTCCATTTCTTAAAGGATGCCTTTTTGTCTCTAATAGCCTCCTTCACCTCCCCATTTAACCACAGTGGAAGACGTTTGGTCTTTCTGCTTCCTTTTTTAACTTGCGGAATGCATTTAATCTGAGCTTCCAAAAGGGTGCTTTTAAATAGCCTCCACGCCTCTTGCAAACTTGTAGCCCTTGCAACTGAGCTTTTTCGTTTCTTTTTAACTAATTTTCTCATTTTGTCATAGTTTCCCTTTTTAAAGTTAAATGCTACTGCTGTACTTTTCTTTATCTTTCTCCCTACAGAAATTATGTAAAATGTGATCATATTTTGACCGCTATTGCCTAGTGGTTACAGTTATCCTGTAGTTTGCCACAGTTACTCCTTGCACCAGTTCCTGCATGCCACTCAGGAGTAGATCTAGAATAGCTTCTCCTATTGTTGGTTCCAGAACCAGCTGTTCAAGGAAGCAGTCATTTAGGGTATCCAGAAAATTGACCTCCACGTCCCGCCCTGAGGAAACATTCCCCCAATCAATATTTGGGTAATTGAATTCACACATTATTATTATTATGTTACCGACTTTCACTTTAGTAGGCTGTCTAATCTCTTTTAACATTGTTCTATCAGTCTTTCCGTCCTGGTCAGGGGAACGATATAGTATAGTCCTACTGATACTCTTCCCCTTTATACCTGGAATTTCTATGCATAGAGATTCTAGGGAACAGTTTGCATTCTTTAAAATTTTAATTGTACTTGATTCAATGTTGTCTTTTATATGCTTTCCAACCCCACCACCAACTCTATCTACTCTGTCATTCCGATATATCTTGTACCCTGGTATTACAGTGTCCCATTTCTTATCCTCATTCCATCATGTCTCTGTGATGCCTATAATGTCTAGATCTTCATTTAGCACCATACACTCTAATTCTCCCATCTTACTTCTTAGGCTTCTAGCATTTTCATATAGACATTTATGTGTATTCTTTTTATTCTTCTTACTGTGTACATTATAGGGGACTACTAATCAGATTTACAAATAAAACTCCAAAGGCACCCCTTGGCAGCCTCCTTTAATTTAAGTGCCTTTCGTCAGCTCCATCTGGTGAGAAGGCTGTCTCTCTTTCTTTCCAATGTGAATTTGGTCACTGTCATTCATGCCTTCATTACCTCTAAGCTAGACTACTGCAATGCGCTCTACATGGGGCTGCCCTTGAAGACTATCTGAGGGCTGCAACTGGTGCAGAATGCAGTGGCCCACCTCTTGATGAGGGTGGGTTGCCGGGAGCACATTACACCAGTGCTTAAGAGTCTGCACTGGCTGCCTGTAGTATTCCAGGCACATTTCAAGGTGCTGTTTTTGACCTTTAAAGCCCTAAACAGTTTGGGCTCTACATATCTGAAGGACTGTTTTTCTCCTTATGTCCCTTCACAGCCCTTAAGATCTGCTGACAGTGCCCTCCTGTGGGTTCTGTCACTGGCCCAGTTTCATACGACTCGTGCCCGCAGAGAGGCATTCTCAGAGGCTGCTCCACAGCTTTGGAACGCTCTTCCCTTGAAGGTTCAACTAAGCCCTAGTTTGAATGTCTTCTGGGTCAGTGTAAGACATTTGTATTTAGCTGGGCATTCAATGGGCAGGGATAGACTGGGGGCGGGGGGGTTAGTCTTGTGGGGTTTAAATTATTTATATTTGTATTTTATGTATTTATTGTAAGCCGCCCTGATCGTCATGGGATAGGGCGGGGTATAAATCAAAATAAAATAAATAAATGATGTCCTGCTCTGGCCGTGAAAAGTCAGCCCTCAGGGTGCATGTTGAAGTTGCCCAAGACAATAAGTCTGGGAGACCTCAACACCATCTCTGAGACCAACTGAGCAAGCTCATTCAGGGAGTCTGATGGGCAGTGAAGATACCTTTGATAGGCCAGATGTTCCCTAAAGAGCATCGCCACTCCACCCCCAAGCACTGATCTGAAGCTGATGGTGCATGTAATTCCAGGCTGGCACCATCTGGGCCAATACAGGCCCAGAGGCCTCATCAGGCCAGGTTTCTATAATACATACAATATCAGCGACTTCATCTTTATTGATGTTTTATTCACCATCGACTTTGTATTAAGCAAAAGCAGCGGCAGATCAGGGTGTCCATTAGACTTAACCCCTACACCGCAAGAGAAAGGGCAGAGCAGGACAGGAGAATGGAAACCAATTGCCATCTCCTGAACCCACAATGACATTTCCTCCTCCCCCTGCTATATCTCCCCATGCCCATTGCAACTCCCACAGATACAGTCTGCCCTACGCTCTCTCTCTCCCTAAGCATCTCCATACCCAGATTGTCATGCAACGCTGTTATTACACTATTGCTATTGGCAAAATAGAACTATTGCATAATAATCAAAATACTAAAATGAACTAAATGAAAAATCAAAATGAACAAAATAAAAATTGGATATGTGAGTATCTTAAATCAAGACAAAGATCATTCAGATGTTCACTGACACATCCAAAAATAAGAACAATCTTCACATATGTGGGCTGTCATATTAGATTCAGCCCTAGTAAATTGGAAAGTAGTGATTCTTGTTTGAGTGAAACCCTTGCTTGAATAGTTGACCAGTGTATTCAAGATAGAAACTGATCTCCATTAAAAAAAATATTGCATGTGAATTGACTTGAAGCTAGCAGCTGCTAATCACCCTTGAAATATTGGACTAAAAAAAAAAGAGCCTGCTGGCATCTGCAAAGGCTCTAGCCATGAGCTCCATTCTGAGCCTGCTCACAGCTCCCCCAAGCTCTAGCCCTTCTTTGGGGCTCTACCCACAGTGCTATGCAAAGAGGAACTGTGAGTTGTGAGCTTGCTTCGCATAGAGTTTGCTTGCAGTATGGAGCTAGCTGGTATCTGGACCAGGACTGATGACGTTCAGGCAGCAGCAGGTGATGACAAATGAGAGAGTAGCGCTTTAGCCCGGGAGTCACCTCCTCATTAGTTTGTGCGCTGCCAGATGTTCACCCATGTCTGCCCTGGGGAAGGCGGCCAGCTGCTATCAGACACATGGGCCAGAGAAGGCTGATGATGCAGCCCAGGCCAAGGCCCGCCAACCTGGGATAAAAAGCCACCTCCCATCAATTAGGCCCCAGCCAACCCTGCTGTGGGGAAAGGTCCTCCAGGACCAGAGAGTGGAGGGCAAAAAGCACGGAAGTCAACTGAACGAACACATCCCAATGCCTCTTTACACAAGATGGCCCTGGCACTGTGACCGGGGTGGGGGGAATTAGGGGAGCACCCACACTAGTCTAAGCATTACCAAGGCTGATCCTCAGGGAGGGGGGCACGTGCCCTGCGAGAATGCCCATCAGGATAGTGTATGGGTCTTTACCTCTAATTAAAGAGAACAGACCCCTATCATCATAGGGCGTGGTAAACCTGGGAAGCCAAGGTCTGCCCCTACACTCCTGCAGACACACACTCAGAGGTAAAGAGGAGGGTAAGGGGGCAACGTGAGGTTCTGTGCCAGGGGGGACAGGGAAGNGGGGGGGGGGGGGAATGGGGGGAACTCACGCTGGGAAGAAGGAGGCAGCCCAGGGAGGGGGGAAAGGCAACAAGGGAACACATGCTCAACTCACACAATCCAAAGCCTATCACTCACAGGTGTCGTCCAGGTTGAAGGGGAAGAAGGTCCAAGCACACACAAGTCTAAGGTTCAGGCGTTCCACAACCACAGAAGCAACAGTAGCTCAAACAAGTGGGGGGCCAGTCTCTCAGAAATCATCTCAGAAATCACCAGCGCCACTGCCTAGCCCCAGGCCCTGCCCCTGTGCGTGCTCTCAGGTGCTCTGAGCACCGCAGCAGGGGTGGGGAAGTCCCGGACTGTGTCCCGGCATCGGGGGCGTGGCCATCGGCCGAAGCCCGAGCTTGGTGGGCGGCAGCCCCACCGAGCACTCTGAAACCTGTGCCCCTGGAGGGGGCGGGGGTGGGATACCACCAGGCTGTCTCTGGTACCGCCGGGGGGGATTCCCTCGAGGGCGAGACCTGCGGCAGTCAGCAGAGCTGACAGGCACCTTTAAAGGGAACCAGCAGCAAAGGCATGACCGTGTTGGGCATCTGCAGTCTGTACAGCAGCTCATGTCCAATGCTTTTTCCACAACAGAACAAGAGCCAGACAAAGGAACCATGCAGGAGGAGGATGGCCAGTTCAGCAGAGTAAGTCAGCACACCCAGGCAAGAGGGGCACGGCAGCCATCTCTTATGCACAACTTAAAACATAGTGCGTGTTTATCGCCATGTTCACAGGAATCCACCAGCACTGCCACCCCCAGGGACATCATCAGGAGTGCAGACCCCTGCTACACCAGGACACGCCCCCAAGCCACCTGCCAGATGCCGGTCCTGTGGTCCAGGGATGAGACAAAGGAATTCACTGGCCTGTGGGGTAATACATAGGTCCAGTGTGACCTGTGCATACTGCACAGGAATGAACAGGTGCTCCAGGGGATCGCCATACAGATGGTGGAGCTCAGATACCAAAGGTTCATGAGCCAGTGCATGCACTGGACAAAGCACCTGAGAAAGGGCTACAAGGAAGTGAAGGACAATAACCTCAAGACCAGCCACGGCTACCAAACGTGGTACATGGAGCTGCTTGACATCTTCTCTTGCATGGACAGGTCCATAGTTGTTCTGTGCTTCGCCAGCACCAGGCTCACCGAGGGCCATTGTCGGTGGGCACCCCTCCCCTCCTCCCAGTCCATGCAGCACCCACTCATTCTGCAAACATTCCCCCTCCCCCCTTGGCTGGACTGGCACCAAAAATAACACAGCCAGCTATGGCCAGGAGGGGGCAGGGGTGAAAAATAAATAATGAGATGTATGTGCCAAGTGGTGGGGAAGTGAATAAACTGTCTCCGTAATGGCAACCATGGTATCTGTCTTTATTGCAGGTCAAATGGGAGCATACCCCTAAACACCAGGCCCTGGAATTCAGTGACATGAAGCCCTCAAACTGTGGGGCACTATATGGGAGCACAATGCACCACACAATGGCCATACATGCATATGCACATACACAGGGAGGGACCTGCGAGACTGGTGGGCGTTCATCTGGAACTCAAAGCTTGGGCTGTAGAGAAATGCATCCATACATGGCCAGGGATCTCATAGCCATACTATAGCACCGTTTTGCAACACAGATGTATACCCCTGGCTGACCAAATTGCTGTGTGGGGATGTGTGGAAATGAACGATACAGAAGGCCCACAGGCAAAAGTGGAGGAGGCATCAGCATGACCACCAGCTGGAAATGAGGGTGATCCATGAATGTCAATGGCCCTTCCTGCCCACTACAGTGATACAATGGAGCAGCATTGTTTAAGGAAGGAAGAATGGGAATGGGGTGGGTTGGCCAGTATGTGGCAGCTCTGTGTGTGTGTGTGCGTGCGTGCGTGCGTGTGTTGGAGGGGACTGAAAGGTGTTGGAATGGAACAACAGGGAAGGAGCCAAGAGGAAGTGTTCAATTGCCATAGGACTGGATGTCTGTCACCCATTCCCTCCTCATTCCAGCTGCTCGCAGTGGCCTCGCTGACTGTTATTCCATGGGATCCCCAGTCAATGCAGCTGTACTTGGAGATGTCCCTATCAGACTTTAACCCACTCCTGGAGCCCTCCTCCCAGTCATTGCACCCAGTCCATCCTTGGTGTAGCCACTGCCAAAGTCCGTCTCCTCTGTGTTAGCATAGCAGCTCTCCTTCACTCCCAGGGCTCACTGTGACCTTGTGCCTGTCATCCCCCCCCCCAGTTCAGCCACTCCCACAGATCCCTTCCCCATCATTTTACCTGGTCCCCCTTCAGTTTAGGTCCCCATGGTGGCCTCCCCCATGTAGGTACATCCAATTGTCACTCCTCGTGTAATGAAGCTGTCAGGCGTGTGCCTCTGAAAGCAGCCTGCACTGCTCTTGGCCCCATTCCACTATCCCGGCCTCCTTCTGTGTAGTTGTCGCTGGACCAGCCCACCATGGCCAGTGTTCCAGTCTGTTCCTGCTGCTCGACCTGGCATTGGGGGCATGAAGAGGTTTGAGAAGCAGGAGTCTGAGACCTTGGCCCTGGCCAATGTGTGGTTGAGAGGGATGTGCAGGAGCTGCCGGCTGACCCATCCTCCAGGGCAGCTGGCTATGGGGTCATGAGCTGATATATGCAGTTCCTGGGGAACAGTGTGTGTGGGACAGAGTGCGAGCACTGGACAGCTGATCTGGGCTTCCAGGTGCTGTGACTTGTGGGCTCTCTAGTAGGGGCGATGGAACCATGGGATGCAAACAAGTGCATGGAGTTGTAGGAGATTTTTGAGCTTCCAGAGTTTTGCCTGTGCCTTGCAGTGGCCGGATCCTCGTTGTGCTGAGGGAGAGGAACCGACTGCAGCCAAACTTTGTGCCCTGTATGAGGTCTGAAAAAACAGTTACTAGTAATGTGTTATAATGCAAAATGTAAATATATAGGAAAAAAAAAAAAAACAATAAGAACCAGTTATAAATATATAGTATATGGTATACAATGAAAACCCAACGCGTTTCGATCAGTATGCTCTTCTTCAAAGGGATATTTTAAAGACCATACCAACAAGCATATATATATATATATATATATATATATATATATATATATATACCCTTAAATAAACAGAACATATCTTAAAGTAAAAGAAGGCAGGTCTGTGAGTTACTCTACAAAGCTCACAGACCTGCCTTCCCTTACTATAGAAGATCCTTTTGAAGAAGAGCATACTGTTCAAAACGTGTTGGGTTTTTATTGCATACCATATATTATATATTTATACATGTGTATTTTTATCTTCCTTTATATATTTACATTTTGCATTATAACATATTACCAGTAACATTTTTTTTATGGTTTCTTGGTTTGTTACTGGGTTTACCCTTTGTTTGTGCCTGTATGAGGTCTGGACTCAGTCAGAGGTGCAGGTCGCTCTGGTGCACAGGGATGCTTTCGACCCCCACTATATTGTGGTGCAGCATTTGCTGGCGAGGGACTGCTGGAGGGGCATGCATCAATAGGGGTTATATGCAGGTTTCCTAGCTCTCAGCCGTCAGGACCCTGTTGGAACTTTATGCTATGGGATTCCAGTATGACTGATCTGTGGAGGGAGGGGTGTTCCCCACCTCCCAAGCACCAGGACCCTGGTGGAACTTTCTGCTATCTGCTGCCAGTGTGACTGATCTGTGGAATGAGGGGGGTTTGGCACACCCCAGGCACCAGGAACACATTGGAGTTTTTCACTATGGGTTGGCAGTGTGACTAATATGTGCAGGGAAGGGGGTTCCCACCCCACAAGTGCTGCAGCCCTATTGGAAATTTCTGCTATGAGCTGCTAGTGTGATTGACCTGTGGAGGGAAGGGGTGTACCGACCCCCTGAAAGGCACCGGGACCCAGTTGGAACTTTGCACTATGAACCATCAGTGTCACTGATCCATGACCAGTGGTGTTAATGGTGGGTGGAATGGATTGGACTGCCAGCAAAATGCTAGGGCACTGGGATTTATTTAAGCCATGTGTGGCTGCTTTCATATCTCCCTTCTGCTCTTTCTTTTTATTCCTCTGTTCACCATAGGGTATGTTCTTTGCTCCCTAAAGTCATCTTTCCGTGGGTGATGACTGGTTCCTCTTGAGGCTGGCTGGCACCTATATGTTCCGGCATGGTTGCCAGGGGTTGCTTCCCTGGCCTCCCCCCCTGCCCTTCCAGAGTACTGTGCAAGGTAGGTGCTGTGGCTTCTCTTGACCTCAGTTCACCATGGCTATACGTCATGGCGGGGGGCAAGGTGCTGGGAGCAAGTCAGGGCTGGGGGCAGCTGGTCAGCCCTGTGTTTGGTTCCTCTGCCCTAACCATGGTGTGGGGACAGTAGGATGGTTCTTAGACCGCCCAGGTTCACCCACATGTTTGTTCTGCACTGCATGCTGACTTGGGGAATTGCAGCTGCCTTGTCCCCCCCTGTGGCAGGGTGCTAGCTTGCCACAGTCTTATTTTTTTTCACCCAGCAGCAAATCCATTGAGGTAGGATTTTCTATTGTGACTGAGTTCCATTAGCCTCAATGAACAAGCTACAACTAGATGTATTTGAAGAATGTAGAAGTTAATTTTCTTTCAGTACATGATGTCTAGGGATGGGTGAACGTGGTTTGGAAGTTCGGAGTTTGGACGGAACTCGACCAGTTCGGTCGACCGAACCGAACTTCCAAACCGAACTTGATTTTCGACTGAACCAAATTTCCAAACTAGGGAAAGTTGTTGTTTTTTTGTTTCTTTTTTACATTGCGGCCATTCATTTCAATGGCTGCAATGTAAAAATATCCAGCACGGGGAACCGGTACCGGTACCCCAGATTATCGGGTTAATCCAATACTGCCGGTAAAGCAAAATATCGGCAGTATCGGATATCGGGGAACCGAAATTCCCGCCCCTAGAAACTAGTGTAAAATGGCTCCTGATAACAGTTTCACAACCTTGCTCTGGGAAAGGAAACTATTTCACTGTATGCTTGAATCATCTTCTGAAATGCTTTCCACACCATTTCAGAAATCCCTTCCTTGGTACTGAGAGAAGGGTCAGTCATACATGGGAAATTTTAGGTTCTTACATCTGGACCATTCCACTATACTTTGTGACAGGAAAGATGTCACAAAATAAGTGGCAACCAGAACAAAACATGAATACTGAAGAAAGCCTTTTCAATAATAGTTCTACTAAGAATCCAGGAACCTGCTTGTCCAATTTAAGAGATTCTGTCCCCCACCCACCACAAAAGATAACCAACTATTTGCGTGACAAGCAGACATGGATATTGCAGTTACACACTCTTCTATATTATAATTTACAAAGATACACACCGGAAAACGAAATGGAAGCTCTGTTTTATTGAGCTATTATAGCAAAGGAAGAGATGTATAATTAACTAGGGAATTATTATTTTTAATAAATGGAATGAAAATCCATGGGCCTCAGTAATAAGGAATTATATTTCTCCCATCTTTCCACAGCTTTGAAATGATTGCTGAGAACATCCTCTGTCTTTCCGCTTACACGATATCTTCCTACACTTTTGCCAGAGTTTTTAATAAAACACTCACCTTGGCCTGGGATCGCCATACTTGCTATAATTCCATCGTGTTTTAGGGTGAAAGAAACATTATGGGTACTTTCAGACGTTACGGGCGGCCGGTTCACCACAGCGAACCACCAGGGGGGGCGAACAGCGCAACCACGCGCGGGGGTTGGAAAACGACCCAAACAGACGTGCCGGGAACGGGACCACGGCCTGGAACCGGGACGCACCATCGCGGCCCGTGGCAGCACAACAGACGTGCAGCCGAACCCCCGGCGGGCGCTAAA
>QEPC01013019.1:219709-252474 GCA_003113815.1 Sphenodon punctatus | reverse complement strand
TCTTTTTTAAAACAAAAATCCAGGCTGGGCAGGGTGGGTGGGGGGTGTCCCCCCTTCCACCCGCGCAGCCTGGACTCGGGGAGGGTTTTTTTGAAAAAAACTTTTTTGCTGGGGCAGTTTTTTTACATTGCAGCCATTTTTAAATGGCTGCAATGCAAGAAAAATCCGGTACCCCGGAATCCGGTACCCGGTCCGGATTACCGGGTCGAATCCGATAATGCTGGTACGCCCGATACCGGCATTATCGGATACCGGATTCTACCGGTTTCCCACCCCTAGTGTGTTGTAGGACTAGGTGTTAGATATTCCATTATTTAGTTCCATTGATTTTATACTAATTAGATAGCTAATAGCGGCTAGATATATATATATATATATATATATATATATATATATATATATATATATATATAATATTAGATTTTTAAAAATTGAAAAAAATTGAAAAATTGTTTTTATAAAATATTTGTGCATTCTTTTGGTGGGAGAAATAGAGAAGGGAGGTAGGAGAGGGCGAAGCCGGTGTGCTGCCCGCAAGCCAAGCAATGAGGCACGTGGCAGAGCTGGCAGGGGCCGTGCCAGCAGAGTGCCAGCAGGCAGAAGCTGCAGCCCATCACCACGCCCCAGCTGCAGAGGCCTGATTATGGGTCTTCCTCTCCCAGCACTAGAGGCACTAGTGCTCCCAGTGGCACTAGGGGCCAGGGGGTTAGGCGTCGCCTTCTGGCAGTGTCCTTCACTGCCATGCAGGGCACTGTAATGTCTGCATTGCAGGTGGCTGAGGCTGTCTCATCTGCAGCTGCAGGTGCAGGCGACTCAGTGCCTGAAGATCCTCAGGGGTCACCATTGTCCCCCGACTCCCGCATAATTATAGAGGCAATCCCCCAAGGCAGTCCAGGGCTGATGGATCTCACCCCGGCTGCTAGAGGCAGGGCCTGATCCCCGGGCAATGGAAGAAGGGAGCGCAGCAGCAACAGCAGCAACAGAAGCTATAGGGGGCAGGGGGAGAGTGCTGCTCAGAGTGGGAGCAGCATGGAGAGTCCAGCAGCCTCCGTCACTCTGTTTGGGGATGGGGACAGCGATGCAGAGATTTCTGTGGAGGAGTTCTCTGTATCTGGTGCTGCTGAGGAGATAGCTGTCCCTCAATGAGCTGTGTCGCCAGTGCCACCATGTCCTGCCCCTCCCAGGAGTGTGTCACCCGGTGCAAGCCAGAAGGCAGGAGGGGCTAAAAATCATGGGTCTGGGAGCATTTTAAGGTGCAGGCAGATGATCCACGGGATGTGCAGTGCACTTTGTGCAATAAGATGGTGAAGCGTAGGCAATAAGATGGTGAATCCATGTCGAGGCACCTGAAATCATGCCACAGTGCTGCACTGCTAAGCGGGGAGGCAGGGTCAGTGGATCGTAGCAGGTTCCCAACCCAAGTGGCTAGTCATCCACCTCCTTCATTGGTCAACCATCCTGCTCCAGCAGCTGCATCTAGCAGCAGGACCAGTATCGCTCTGTCATGGGTCTGGGGCCATCATTCCTCGCACAGAGGCGATGTCTTCAGCCACATCAAGAAACAGCCACTCCAGGCCCAGGACCCATCGCCAGGGTTCTGGGGCCAAGTTACAGGCAGGGAGAGCTGTGACCAATATCTACCAGCTGCCACTCTTCTAGTCCCAGGACCCACCGTCTTGGGTCTGGGGCCATCATTCCCCGCAACGAGAGACTTTGTTCAACTGCACCAAGGAACAGCCACACCAGCCCCAGGACCCACCGCCAGGGTTCTGGGGTCAAGTTACAGGCAGGGAGGGCTGTGGTGAATATCCAGAAGCTGCCACTCTAGCCCCAGGACCCAGCACCTGTGCTTGGTGCTGGGGGGGGATTGGGGCTGGATGGATTGGAGGAGCCTGGTTGTCATTCTGTTTCTCCCTCCCCTCTCCCCAGGTAAGAACTCCCAGGGCGGAGCCCTGTGGGACAAGCTGCAAGCTGTGCTTGGTGCTGGGGGGGATTGGGGCTGGCTGGATTGGAGGAGCCTGGTTGTCACTCTGCTTCTCCCTCCCCTCTCCCCAGGTAAGAATTCCCAGGGCGGGCCCCTGGGGGCACCAGCCCTTGGGTGATACCCAAAGGGTGTCGGCCATTGGCTGGGGCCGTTTGCTGGGCCGGGGTTCCGGGGGTCCTTCTGCTGGACAGACATCACATCGGACACCATGCTGCCAGCGGCTCCTGGGGGAACAGACATACCGGGACTTTCTACTTGCCGGACCTCCGAGGGGGCTCGTCTAAGGCATACTGTGCCCTTTGGCTGGGATTGACGGCTGGGGCAGGAAGGAAGGCTAGCATCATGGATGTATGATGGAGAGCAGAGTGGATGCATGTAGGAATCTGCCCCCCGTGGAGAGTAAGAAGGAAGAAAGGGGACCTTTCCCCTTTTGGGGGTAGCAGGAGGGGGAGGGAGGGGAAGGGAGGGTAGTGAATAGTTGATCTTGAATTTGTAATTGTAGAATTGTGGGGTGGGATGTTGTTTTTCTTGTCATATGTTGTGGGTTGTATTGTAAGGGCATTTTATTTGACGTTCTAATTTATCTACTGAATTAGATATTGTTAATTATCATGAGGGTTGTGAAGAAGCCCCTCTTTCTGGTGAGAGCAGGAGGATGGGGGGTGGAAAGGCCCACCCTGGTGGCAGCAGGGTGGGGTAGAGAGGTGGAATGAAGTTTTATCTGTATTATGTATAGGATGTATTTGTTTAATTTATGATGGGGTCTGTTTATTATGGATTGTTGGTCCTTGTGGACCTATTTTTAATTTAAAAAATTTATTCCTTTGTGTTGTAAGCCACCTGGAGCCGCTGTGGCAGGAGAGTTGCAGGATATAAATTAAAATGGAATGGAATAGAATGGAATCATTCCTCGCACAGTGAGCCAATTTTCCAAAGCATCAAGAAACAGCCACTCCAGCCCCAGAACCCGCCACCAGGGTTCTGGGGCCAAGTTACAGGCAGGGAGGGCTGTGGCCAATACCCAGAAGCTGCCACTCTAGCCCCAGGACCCAGCGTCATGGGTCCGGGGTCATAATTCCTCGCACAGAGAGCCTATTTTCCAAAGCATCAAGAAACAGCCACTCAAGCCTCAGGACCCGTTGCCAGGGTTCTGGGGCCAAGTTAGAGGCAGGGAGGGCTGTGGCCAATATCTTTAAGCTGCCACTCTAGCCCCAGGACCCACTGTCATGGGTCTGGAGCCATCATTTCTTGCACAGAGAGACTTTTTCTGAACGCCCGAACCGAACCAAACACGACAGAACCGAACGCGGTGAACAGACCGAACGGCCGAACGAAACCAGACCGAACTGAACGGCCGAACATGACCCACGACCTGTCTGCCCATCCCTAGTGCTTGTAGATCCCATTGATTACCCCAAAATGTGTCCCCCTGTTCTGTCTGATTCACATAAGCCCATAGATGCAAATGCTGCTTTATAGTACCCCTCTGATCCCATGTGCTTGAGGTGTAATTCTTCAGATGTATTCTTGTCACCTGGTTTCAGCACTAGGTGCCCATGGGCTCTTTAATCAAAGTACCATTTCTGTTTCTGCTTCTGAGTTTCTTTCACCCCATGTATGGTCTCATTGTCCCAGTCTCTCAGTAAGCTGTCAATGATTGGTAAATTAGAGTATATTTGTCTCCCCACTAGCAGCTGTGCTCAGGACCAGCCATTGTCCAGGGGTGTACTACAATAATCCAATAACACTTTATACAATTTACTCCCACTGTCAAATGCTATTTTCATCAGGTTCTTTACTGTCTGGATCGATCTTTCGACAAAGCCATTTGATTGGGAATAATTAGGGCTAGATGTGCTGTGACAAAAGTCCTAGTCCCTAGCAAATTGTTTAAACTCTGAACTGGAAAACTGTGTCCCATTGTCACTGAAGACTTAATCGAGAATTCCATGCCATGCAAATATGGCCTGAAGGCTGGCTATCACTGACTTGCTACTAGGACTGTGCAGTATGCTAATTTAATTTTTGGATACAGGGAATAATAATCCGTGAAAATTAAGTACCTCTTTGAGTTCCAAGTGAATAGGTCAGTACCTACTTTCTCACATGCCCGTTGTGGAACTGGATGAGGCTTCAGTGGCTCTGCATGCTAGTGTGGCTGAAATTTCAAACAGGTGAAACAGTTTGCTACTGTGTTAACAATGTCATGGTTGATCTGTGGCCAGTACATCACATCTTTTGCTCACTTACACTTCTCAGTTCCTAGATGACCATCATGGATCTTCTGTAACATTTCATTTTGGAGGCTCCTTGGTATCACAATCTTACTGCCTTTGAAAATCATCCCTTCTGTCACTGAAAGTCCAGGTGTGCACTTCCAGTAGTCCATTATATGCAGATCACAAATGCTTTTCTCAGGCCAGCTTTGAATGATAACTTCTATCAGGATCCCCAACGACTCCTCTTTCTCTGTTTCTGCTTTCATTTGTTGCAAGTTCTTGTCAGCTTTGGGGAGTGGCTTTACAAAAGCTTGCACCACAACCTCAGAGGACTTCTCTGCTTTCATAGGGAGTTTTTAGACATGACAGTACCATGGGCGGCCATGTTTTAACCTGCGTGGCCATCTGTGGTACCATCCCATCTGATCCCACTCACCAGATGTTTCCACAGATGAGATATGGGGTTTCCCTGGACAATGGCAGGGTTAAGTCTGTGCTGCTACTTGGGTTCCCTGCCTAGTCACAGCACAGGCTAAACCCTGCCACAGCCTGAAGAAGCCATCCTGCCATCCATCTGGGCAGCAGCTCCCTTTTGTAGTTGTTACCTGGGGGGAGGAGGGGCAAAGGAGAAACTCCAGGTGAGAGGGATCCAAGCAGCAACACACACACCAACTCCTAGATCATGTGAATGGCTTTGTGATACACTTTGGGAGCAGAAGCAATGCCAAAAGGTAAATGCAAAAATCTGGACATTCCAAATGAGGGTATTAAATGTACATAATTTAGGTCGGCTTGAGCTACCAAAATCCTGAGGAGGCATCCATTTTGCTGAAAAAATGTGCACTTGCAAATTGAGCCATAATCTCTTCTCTAGCTGGCAGATTGAAATGTTCTCTTTTGATAGTCTTTTTGAGGACTCTGAGATCCAAACATATATGCAACTTGCCATTATACTTCTCCAGAATGACTAGGGAGCTTACCCATTCTGTTGGTTCATGAATTTTCTGTATAACTTGCAGCTCTTCCATCCTTGCTAGCTCTCTCTGAAGTTTATCACAAAGAACAAATGACACTTTTACTGCAAAAATGGATAACTGGAGGGACCTGAATATTTATCCAGAATTGTGTGGTCACCTGGCAAACATCCGAGTCCTTGAAAATAAATCTTGATTTTCTGAAATCAGTACCTTGTATCCTGAGTCACCATGTTCTTGTAATGTAAACTGTCAACTGACCAGATTAAGTTTGTTACAGGCTGCCAAGCCCAAAATTGGGGTCACTTCCTTAGGCACTACAATGAACATCAGTTTGTAGATGGTATTTTTATACCTGATGTTAGTAATGCATTTTCCTTTCACTGATACATTTGTTCCTAATATGCCAGTAATTTGTATGTTTGTTGGACCCAGTTTTGGTTTCATTTTCAGTATTTTATAATCTTGCTCTAGTAAAATATTAACCCGAGCTCCAGTGTCCAGTTTAAATGTAAGACATGGCTGTTCTGCCAGGCTTTTGGTGAGGGAGACAGGTAATGAGTTGGGTGTGGTCTGGATGTTTGTTTTTTATTCTTTGTGGGTTTTATTGATGTTTTTTAGTGTTTTTAGTGTAGTATACTCGTAGGGGTGGGACTATCAGTATTGGATTAAACTGATAATACTGATAATGACTGGTATTGGATGAATCCAATAATACCGATGATGGCTGCCGGCTGGTATTGAATACTGGATTTTTAACATTGCCGGCTTTACCTGATTTTTTACATTGCCGGTATTTAACAACAGCTGCAATGTAAAAAAAACCGGTAAAATCAGCAATGTTAAAAATCTGGTATTCCGATACTGATAAATCTGGTATCGAGAGATCCGATACCAGTAAATCTGGTATCCAGTAATCCCCCTGGAGTCCCACCCCTAGTATATTGTTTTTAGGATGTTGTGAGCTGCCCCGAACTGCTGTGCAGGAGGATTCAGCAAGTAAATTGAATAATAAATAAATAAAACAAACCATGGTTCCCTACACTTCCACTGATGCAGGACCCAGTCTCTCTCATTGGTTCTGCTTAATTCCACGACATCAACATAAAACTCCTGCTCACGTGTATGTTGAACTGTATGCACTTGAGTTTTCTGCACTTGGGATCTGCAGCATTTTGGAGAATGGCTGTTCTTACCACGGTTATGACAGTTTCCCAAATGTAGCACACTGCTTGGGGCCACGCTGCATTGCACTCCTACTGCATGCCTGTCTGCAACCTCTCTCTCCCTTGGCAGTTACTTTTATGACAGGTGATTCCACCCTTGGACTTGAGCTTTTCTGGCCATATTCTTTCCTGCTTAATGCATGGACAGTCAGCCCCTTCAGGTGCATTCAGCTCTCTGGGCTGGGCTTTTGAAATTTCTGTTGCTCTGCCGATCTGGAGAATCTTATCCAGGGAAGCCTTCTTCACACAACAGCCTCTCTCATAATACATTGTAATGCCACAAATAATCCTATCGCTGATCAGAGAGTCTGTCAAGTTCCCAAAAGCACAGGTCTTACTGAGTCTCTCCAGTTCTTTGACATATTACTCTATGCTTTCATTCATTCTTTGCACGCACATGGAAAACTGTGCCTTTCAAGTTTCTTTCCTTTTTGGCATAAAATATTCGTAAAATTTGGTCAGTAGTTCACTTAATTTCATATTTGACCTTCTTCAAATGTAAAGTTGTTGTAAATCTCCAGTACTTCCTTATCCACAACATGCAAGAAAATGTATGATTTTAGTTTCTCACTTTTTTCCTCAGTCCCTATGGCTGCTAAATATAATTTTAAAATGTCTCTGAATTTCCCCCAGGTTTCTGAAATATCACCTGACCACTGGAGGCTAGATGGGGGTTGCAGGACATCCATATTTAACTTTCTTGTCTTCTAATTAGATTACTGCTTTGCAGATGGAACATTTACAGGAACCTTTGTTCTTCTTTGTATGTGGCTCCATGTGCTCTCAGTTTTCAGCTTCCTCTGCAGGGATGGATCTCTTTCTCATTCACCACTTCTGACATAATGTAATGATAATTGTCTTCAGGAAGCACAGAAGAATGAAATAGGAATAGCACTTTTAATCCACGGACATTCAGACAGTGTTCCACCATTACAATCCAACTAACTTCCCTCTAATCAGGGACCATCTCCCAATTCTCATCTTCCACTGTCCCATGTAAGGGAGTGTGTTTAAATAATAACTTTGGGCATTTTCACACGTGACAGCACTAGGTGCTGCCATGCTTTGATCCTGCCCAAGGTGAGAGTCCTTAATCCAGGCAGGATCTGACCCCACTGCTGAACAAACGTCCAGGCGGCTGGGTCTCAGGAGAAGGCGGGGAGAGGGTAAGGGGTGATGTGCGGACGTGGTCTGCACGGCCCCACCCCTCGCACTGTTCAGTGCAGCCACGCCTCCTCCCTGACAGGTGGGTGTGGCAGCCTAGGAGGCCACTGCACCCACCCGGAAGATCTCCAACCACCGGTCGGAGTTAGGTAGAGTGGGCCACGTGCATGATGGTCTGCTCTACCATGGTCCAGGGATGGCTTCCCCAGACCATGGCAGGACTAATTCTGGGTTGTGAGGTGTCAGGGACTCGAGCTCACAACCCAGACTTAATCCTGCCACAGTCCAGGGAGTGTTTTCTCCTGCCCATGGTAAACATCTGGTGGGTGGGAACAAACATGACACCACCATGGGTGGCCAAGCTGGGGTAAGCGTGGTTATCCGTGGTAGCATCACATTTAAAAATACACCTCTCTACAGACCCCAGACAGTGAGGGGGCTCTTTGCACCCGCCCTGAGCACCACCAGGAAACTTTCAGACTAGGTGAGGAAGGGAGCGGTGCTGGCATTCTGCCTCCGCCCACTCTGAAAATTTTGTAGCATTGCTCTGGCTGTGTGCAAATCAATCTGCCAAGAAAGAGGTTTTAAGGGTGGGTTATGATTCTGTTCTGTTCCCACCCTAACCCACTCATAAAACTTCCTTCCCGGTGGGGTTACTGTCACTCTGGGGGGAAGGCAGAGAGTGGGAGTCAGTTGGGAGCTGAGACAGTCCTGCCCTTACCCTGAAAACCCCACTGTGGAGACCCCACACCTTTGCTCTTGCAGGGACCCATAACTAGGACATAAGCCTGAGCCCACCACTGCCTTGCTACCCCACTGACTCTTATCATGTCTGGCATAGACACTAAAGGGGGGGGGGGGAATCTCAAGACGATTAGGAAAGGAGAACCTTTCTGTGGAGATTTGTCTTTATCTTCAATTGAAAACACTGAAGTTCAAAATTATTTGAACAGCTCTAGGCACATCACACTTAGTGAACATGCTATTCACTCCCTCTGCCAAGATAAGCTAGTTCTGAATCTCTGAGGCTCACAGGAGTTTGATCCCCTCATGACCACCATTTGGTCTTTGTGTTATATTCATTGTTCTTGGAAGAGTTTCAAGTTTCCTAGCTTTTTTGCAGGCTAACAGAAATGTAGATGAATAGGCCTTCATATTATTGATGTACGTAATTATCAACAGTTGGTTTACTGTCTTTAGCGGAAGGATGGTATAAAATGGAAGAAGAGATTAGCAGGGATGGGGGGTGGAAGGGACTCCTCTCCCATTAGCAAAAGAGGCAGGGAGATGGTTGGGTCTTGGGGAGGATTTCATATGTGTGATCACTGATTTATTTATATTAGTTGTTTCTTTTCATATTTGTTGTTTGTTTCAGTATACTGTTTTATTTGTTGTAAGCCACTCTTAGCCTTCAAGACAGAGTGGGGTATAAATCTCAGATAATAATAAATAATATATTTATTATATTATAATAAATTTACGGGACCATCCGCCACCACAGGGGATTGTCCATGTTGAGCGTGATCTAGTAACGTATGAAAATACCCTGAGTCAGCCTAGGCAGTGGGACTATTCCTGTCCCCTGTTGGCCAATTACCATCCAAAACGGAATGGTAATTGGCCAGCAAAACTCCTCTGCCTCCCTCCCCTCCCCTCTAAAACTCACTGGACCAGCACCAGGCCAGTACCTTCCGTGTGGCACTACTCCAGTGAGCTTTACAGAGATCTGGAAATCCAGAGATCCATAATCATCGCCGGATTTATGGATTAATCTGTAGCTGCCATTTTCGGGCAGTTATGGATTAATCCAAGTCTGTAATACCCATCCATACAAAATATATGAACTTTTTACATGGGTCACAATTTCCAGTCCTGCTGAAAGCAGCTGATCAACTTATAAAGTCAAATCTGTCCCATGAGGCTGACAGAGGTTATACCAAAAAATAATGTTACAAACATTTTCAGTGTAAGTAAAGGCTGGAGCAATTTAATTCAAGGCACCTTCAACATTTTGAATGTATTCTTTTGCACAGAAACCTGAGGAATCATCCCTCCATAAAACTTGTATCCTGCTAGATTTTTCTGGCTCTGTGTGTCTAGATTTCTCCAAACCCATCTTTTTCAAACAAAAGATGGCAAGGCCTTCTCAAGTAAAAGAGTAATGTATAATATTATCAAAGTCCAATCAAAATATATAATGGATTAAACCTGAAAAGCATTCCATGTGAAGATGTCACGTTCTTTAAATGCTTGAAAGTTGATCTAGTCCATAATATTTTCTTTTGTTATGAGGTAGGCTATAGCTTTAGTACAAAATAAAGTTTCAGTCACAACAATATAATATAGATGATTCTAGTCGAATTATTTGTCTAATGCAATCTAGTTTCTAGCCAGAAACCCTCTAACTGCAATGAAGACACTGTCTTCTATGGGAAAGGGTGTTCCCTTGATCTCTGCTATATCCCCAGAAGGGGTTCTCCTTAGTCTCATTTGGTTACAGTGCTGTCTTATTATGTAAAACCAGCTCAGCATGGTATATGCGGCCTGAGTTGAGAGCAGCTTATGTAGCATGGTGTTTTCTGATAAAGCTTTTATGCTTTGTACTGCCACAGACACATTGCTTACAGAAATGCATACAGAAAATAGTTTAAAATTAGAAATTAGTACCATAGAAAGACAAACCCAATGCTGTCTTTTCAATCACCCCTCATTCTGCACGGCAGCATTCATATCACGCTCAGGGAGTTTTCCCTTTCAGTGGGTTGTTCCAAAATCCTGGGCTACACATGCATTTTACTCGTGAATTTAAATGGGGAAAAATTTCAGTAATAGTTGTAAGTAAGTTTATAGGAGAGTATCAGTGCATGCTCAGCGAAGCTACAAAGTGTGAGAAAGTCATTATAAACACATCTGGTCCATGAGCTAACCTGCAACTTTCTACAGTCTCCACAAGATTTCTCTTCAGTAAATAATATTACACCTCATGGCAATAACCATAAAAGGAGTCTGTGATTGCTGTGTAATAGCATACTTGTTGTGTGCCTAACAAGCAAATAGGATATTGCACAAACAAGGCTAGAACAACTCTCTTGGAAAATACAAGAGCTCAAGGTCTGGGAAGGGAAGGTTCCGAGTGTTGTGCAAGGAATCACTACATTTCGGTAAGAAAAGGGACAAACACAGGCAGTTCATCAGGCATTTTGGCTGTCAGAGAAGCCCCAGCCTCAGTCTTCTGACTTTTAAAATCTGGCTGCCCTGTCTCAGATGAGCACTATTGAAGTTAGTGGTGTTACAGATCTGTTACAGATTCAGATCTTTTTAGAAACGTTTTAATACTGATTCATCTTAAAAATAATAATATGTAAAAATTCATTTTGCATGTGCAAAATGGCCAAATATTCACTTGTGAACAAGGGCTAAAGCACTTATGTGATTAATTTTCCATTTTGCTGATGGTGGTGCTATCACAGTACCAAGATACCTGCTCTTAACAGCAGCACATCTCTATGTTGGTCATAGTTTGTATACCATAACAGCTAGGAAGACATAGGGTTTTTTTTATTTTTCCCTTCCTTAATTGCACCTCTTGCTCAGTAATGCATTTTTCATTAGTAACTTGATTTGGCACTGAAATAAACATTTTTATTTTTAATTTTTAATATATATTTTAAATAAAAATATATATTTAAAAACAAATATTGTTCATGCGCAAAATGCCCACAGAGTCCCTGTAGCAGGGAGCAGTCCAGGGGGGCTGTTACCCCTTTAAGAAGGGGGTTTTCAGGGATCAGCAGGAGGGCTGTACCCACGAAGGGGTGTGGCAGGGCCATCCCCAGAGCTGGGAATGAGCTTGTGGGGTAACAGGCTGAAAACCCCTTGTGACAGAGTGGGCAGGTTACTGGCCCTTTAAGACTGGAGTGAGGAAGCCTGGCCATGCCCACTCTGCTAGTATATTAGAGAGGAAATCTGCGTGGAGAATTCAGTCTCTGCCAGGGAGGCAAAGGAGCAACATCTCCCCAAAAGCCTTGCTGGTCTACACTGTCCAAGGTACTGCAGGACCAAAGAATCAGTGGGACCCAGGTATAGCAAGGAGACTGTGCCCAGGAGGGAACCTCTTGGCCTGGGGAAAGCTTGGCCAGGACCTGGGGTTGAAGGCCTAGCTCTATGGACTTTGGGGGGTTGGTTATTGAGTTGCTCCTGGGACTGGAGAGATAGACCTGGCACTGTAGGGTGAAGGCGGATGAGCCGGCAGCCCAAGATACACTGAACTGGATAGGTCCAAATAAAGGACTGAGAACTGAAAGACCCTCTGGACTGTGCGTGGTGTCTCCGGAGCGGGTACCCCCTGCCTGGAAGGATGGGGTTCAGCCACCTATGCTCGAGGCGGACACGGCGTAGCAGGGGGTGAGCTGATTCCCCAGAGTGACACCCCAGTGCCCCTGTGTGGCCCTGGGGGACACCCCCCCCCCACTACCATGCCAAACACAGGGAGCCCTGGTCTAATGAGGGCCCACTGTGATTCAGGAGGGGTTCTCAACATACAAGATCCATGCGTAAACTAGAAATTACATATGCATAGCATACGTCCCCCAGTCCTAAAATGCATGCAACCCCTGCCCCTGAAAATGATGTTATGTTTATCTGAACACAAAAATTAATTACGGTAACGTTTTCTTTTGCCTAAGCAGTGAATCTAGGCCTGAAATGAGCAATTGCAGTGAATGTTGTTTCCGTCAGAAACCAGTCACTTACCTCACTATTGCAACGAAGAAACTTACGAGCTTTTTTGCTATTTTTCACTTGTTGAACACAACATGAACTAAGCTACTAATAACTATGCTTAGCAGTTTATGCTTTACAGGCTGCCTAAGCAATGGAAAAGTGCTGTAAATTGACACAAAAGAACAGTCCTGAAAAATCCTGCACAGTCCTGAAAAATTCCAGAAACTGTCAGAAAATGGTGAAAATGATGCAAAATTGCTGGTGCATTTCCACAGTGGAAGAAGTGTGGAATTATTGACCAGTATGGAAAGACCAACAAATGGTTGCAAGGGATCCTGAAAGGTAAGTATTTCTTGAGGAGAAGGGAACACTCCTTCTCATCTCAGTACTAGGTGAATCAGCGTGTATGCGTTCAGACTCTGGGTGTTAACAAATGTGATGTGAACTCACATTAGTCTACCTGTCTGTTTATTAGGTGTTCACCCCCACCAGACATGTGGCCCCACTTTCCAGACACCCAGCCTCCACTCACAGCGGCTGGGGTCTCAGAGCATGTGGAGCCTGCTGTGTGGGCAAATGCAGGCTAGTGTACACCCACAAAGCCATATCCCATCAATTAGGTTGCGTGCAGCATTGAGCACATACAGGTATGTCAGCACCATAGAGTCACAGGCAAATAGCCTAGAGCACTCCGAGGAGTGGCTGCTTCCTGCCCTTTTCTCCACTCTCACACTGCTTTTAGATGAGGGCTCTGAAGGTGCCTCCGGAGCCGTGCATTAAGAGAGAAGCTGCGCCGCGCTGCCGGAAGTGACGTGCTCCCCATTGTTGGCAACGGCGGAGGCTGGAGACGCGGCCCTTTGCACAGGTGCATTCTGGAGACCTGAAAATTGAGGTCTCCAGAACACGCCAGTGCAAAGCGCCGTGTCTCCAGCTGCTTCCGTTGCTGACAACGAGGAGCACGTCACTTCTGGCAGCGCAGCACAGCTTCTCTCAACGCGTGGCTCCGGAGGCACCTCAGCGCCCTCGTCTAAAAGCGGTGTCACTCTCACTGAAGCCTTAAAAGGCCAACGTGCACCAACATTCAGACATCCATTGTCCCAGTTCTTTCTGGTTTGCAGCACTTGCCTGATGCTCTCTCTCTTCATGAAGTGTTATATTTTACAGAGTGGCTTCCCCATGGCTCAGTACAACAGTCAGGTAACTAGGGTAAGTTAATGCACCAAGGGGTGTGTGTGCACCATTTGGGGGAGAGAAAGGTACAGTTTATTGCTATTTAAGTATGTGGGTTTTTTTCTTTACTATTTTCACAGGTGGCCAGAAGAGTGCAGGGGAGCAGCAGGATACTCCTCAGGACACAGCAGCACTGGACATGAATGGTATGCATAGGAAGTGGGTGGGAAGGTACCATGGCAGGCCCATGGGCTGGCAAGGCACCATGGCGAGACAGCAGGCTAGCAGGGGAGGAAAAAATCACCATGGCAGAATAGCAGACTGGGGGAAGGAGAGGCACCATGGTGGGATGGGGTGGGGGAGTCATCATGGTGGGGCAACATGTGGGGTGGGAAGAGGCAAAATGGAGGGCCTCCAGGCTGGTGGGGGAGAGAAGGACCATGGTGGGCTGGCACTGTGGGGAGAGGAACTATGGCAGGCAGTGATTGCAGGAGGAAAACCACATCCCCGGATATCCCACTGCAGCAACCACCCCAGCGGCAACCTAGGCCAGGTGCTCATTCCTGCTTTCCTTTGGATGGGAAGGTTGGCCATTAGATCAGGCAGGAAGGGTAGGTGGGGCTGAAGCACTGGGGTTGGAGGCTGGAGCAGGGCAGTCTGAACTAATGGCTTTCCTTGTTGCCTTTCTACAGGAATGCCACTGCTACGGGTGCAGCCTGATCCCCCAGCAACAAGTGCCCAGTGCAAACAGGACATGCACCATTGAAGGATCTCATCTCGCCATGCTGAGGCCCATCTGGACCATTCTATGCAGAAAGGATCAAGACCTTACATACAGAAAGGATCAGACCTTGCCTGTTTCATTCCAGGTCCAGGTAAGGATTGCAATCCTCATGCAGTCCTCGTGCTAATTTCACTATGACTTTCCTGGAAGGACAGCTGACCTTCCTGGTGTGACAGCTGACTTCCTTGGTGGGGCAGAGCATTCACAGAGAGCTGAGCCTGCCACTGCCTGACACAACTGAGAGTGTGTGGTGTGTGTGGGAAAGGAACCATGGTGGGCCCATGGGCTGGGAGTGGGGGGCAGGAAAGCAAGTATGGCTGCTCCGCAAATGGAATACCAAATGGCAGCTAGGGGGAGGCAGGGAAGAAATGGTGATGCTACATTTCTATATGTTGTTCACCTGGGTTCCTTTCCCAAATGGAGAGGAGTGGAGGTGCAGATCATCTAGAAAAGGTCGTTCCTGCACCCCTGCTCTTATAGCCACCTCTCAGCTGAAAGAGTGATGTCACTCTTGCAGCTGCCTCTGTTGGGAGAGCACCTGAGCACTGCTTCTGATGGAAAGGGGGTCACAAGCAGGGAAGAAGCCTACATTGGCTGTGACCCCTCCCCTTTCCATCAGATCCAGGGCTGAGGAGAGGGAAAGCGCTGAGTGGTGCCACTGGTAGTAGCTACTGCCAGCACATGACATGCACAGAGGGAGCTGCCTGATTATTAGCTTTACATGCCAAAACATGTGAGTGAGGGCTTCATGGACCGAACAGCAGGCTATCATTTCATTTGAAAACACCCTTCGATTAGCTAAAGAGAAATCTGTACAGACAAACACCCAATATGAGATTCTTACAGAGTTTAAAGTTCAGCAAATCAAAAGCATTTTTATCTGGAAAAACAAAACATGTTTCTTCAGTGACGGCTATTTCCATTTAAAGTTTTTGTACTTAATATGTCAGATGTAGAACTATTCAAAAATACTCTAGGCTTCATTGGTTTTGTATATGTGTGTTGGATTTGTCTTGGCTTATAGTGAGAGAGTGTTGTTTTTTTCCACTTTAAATGTTTTTGATCCAGTTTTAAAAATGACCTTTAAGAAGACTAGTATAGACATTGGCTGTTTTTAAACAGGCACGGCAGGAGGATGGGTCTGTGAATGCCACGTGGAGCACCCACAGACATCTGGTGAGTGGGGGGAATCAAACAGGCCGGGATGGGTGTGCGCCCATACCCATGCACTGCCCACTCTGCCCCTACATGGAGCATCCAAAAACTTTCCCTAATGCTCTGTGCATGGGTATTAGCGGGTGGTATGTGGGTCATGGGAGCGCACACCCACTCATGCTGCCTTCAGATGGGCACTTGGGTGGATGGGGATGGGTGGGCCTCCATGGGTGTGTCCTATTTAAAAATGGCCATTATCAGTCTGAGAGGTGAAAGCTTTAAAAAGTTATGAGCAACTGAAAACAGATTGGAATTAAAACCCTTACGCAAACCAAATTTCCACATCTAGCAATGATAGCACAAATTTTACATACATTGAATGTTTAACTGGTGTAAGCAGAAGATATGAATTTGAATATGATATTGTACAAGTATTTTCCACATAAAACTGAATTATGCTTTATTCTTAGCCTCACAATTCTTAACAGTAGGAATTCAAGCTTTGCTATATACAATTTCAAAGCCTTGTATTCTGTCAGAAATGTTCTTATATCTAAAATTCCATAGACCGCTTACAAAGTTGTGATTTAATCTTTTGTAATGGTGCCACACAAATTGAATTCATCTGGCTGCTATATTGCTCTGGGTATGCTTATATAGTTTTATTATTCAGTGAGCAGATATTTGAATTTTATTAAGCAAATGTTCTGTGCGACCAAGAAATGTATGCATTATAGAGCCAGAACAAATGTGATGGATCTGTGTACTAAGGGTGCAGTTGGCCTTTGAATATCCAAATCAGATGGGGATTATTGTTTTGGGTACTGACAGTACGTTCTTCCCAAATTAAAGACAATGGATGTATTGCCATTGACTTCAGTGGTGGACGATTGTGCCCTGAATGAAGTAATTTTGAAGTTATAAATTTTTGAAGTCATAGGATCATGGAATGGGCACAGCCTCGATGGACAATGACTGAGATTACGCTTCTAATTATTCCAGGCATGCTTATTTGCCATTTGCCTCTCCGCAAGAGAAAGCAGGAAGCTGCAATTTGGGGCTATTGCTAATGTATGCCTAATTATCACAAACTGGAAAGTTTGCATCCTGTCTCCTTTCCTCTTCATTTTCCATAATAAACTCCTATCCCTAAACTGTCCTTTGTTTCGGATCTCAGTGTAATTCTACTTAATGGGACTGGTGACATTTCATTTGCATTAGTGGCATTGCAAAATACAGAAAAACTCAGTAAAACTGAATTTGAGCAAAGGGAGATTTGCTCTGAATATCAGGGAAATAACCTACAACATGACCTCTCTTCTACTATTTGAAATAGCATCCTGCAGAAAATGATGAAAGTCTCATCATTTCTGTTATTTAAAACTAGACAAAACTGTTAAGGCTAATGCTGTAAGAAACTACATTGCTAGTGGGGTAGAGTGGATGACTTATTAAATAGTTTCCACCTTTAATTTCTATATTTTCTGAAATTGATGGTATAGAATAGAGAATGCTATGAAATACATCCTAAATCATTTTAAAATGTCAGCTTTATTGATTAAATTAATGAATTGAAACAAATTCCAGCTTCCAGAGGCATACCTCCTTTAAACAATGTAATCTGGATTTATGCAAATATATGCAAATTATTTATAAAAATAATTAAGAAATTTATTTTTACTGTGCTCCCTGCCTCCTTGGCACTTGGAGCGCTTTACATTTTACATAAAAGCACAATATAAACAATTTAAAACAAGTAATTTAAAAGAATATTAACTGTAAGATAGACAAAGGGAAAATGGAGGACAGAAAACCAGCAGCACAATCTTAAACTCAATCTGTCGTTCTACAGGCAGGTAATATGATCATGGCAGCCTAAACCAGTAAGCAGCTATGCTGTTGCATTCTGAACAAGCTACAAGTGATGGATAAGCACTGCCAGCAGCCCTTAGAAGACGGAATTACAAAAATTAAGCCTCATATTGGCCAAATATATGCCAGTTAATCGGCAGCTAGGAAGTAAAAGAAACTGATCATGAACACTGGTGTTATATGCAGAAGTGAAAATACAGAATTGAGACAATACAGAATAATAATTTCCCACTTTCCGTCAGTTACAATTATAGCTGAAACCAAAAAACTATTTCTGGTGGACACAACTTTTTACCTTCATTCACACGAGAAGGAAATCTACCAGAATTTTTTACTTTTTCTGTGACTTTCTTCTATGTTGGTAATTTCCAGTCCTATCAGTATTATTCAGGAATTTCCAGTATCGGTAACACAGTATTGGTAATACTGAAAATTACCCAAAACTACTGAAATGGCAGAAAATAGCAGAAAAACACAGAAAATGTCAAAAATGGTGGTAGATTTCCTCCTTACTCCTGAAAGGTCAATATTTTCCAAGAGAATGAGAGCATCTACTCTCACGTCAGGCCTAGTTACAATAATTATAAGTATTTTAGCTTCAGAGAGAAACAGGATTGAGAAGCTAATGGTATCCTTCCTTAAATCTTCCTATTCTTTTATCTTCACAGTGTCCTTAATTTGGGGTTCTGTGTTCATTTGGATTGTGACTGGTTGAAAGGCATATAGTTGGGGATGGGAGATAATCTATACATAGGGTGAAAACAGATGCACCGTGGGCCTGCCATGACCTGCCTGGGCTAGGGACTCACCGTCATGTGAGTTTCCAGGCCTCCAGATTTGGGCCCGCTGCTGCCCTGGCCTGGGTAGGTGGCTGGCCCAGATGTGATTTCCACAGACAATCGTGGCCCCATAGTCTGGGCCAAGGGCCACCCAGGTGGGCCAACATAGATTGTAACGTGCACGTGCATCTGTTCCTGTTGCCATCCCCTGCTGGGAATTGGGGGCTGCCGTGACCAGCAGTCATGGCTGCCCATGAATGGCTGCCATGGCTGCCCATGATGGTGGGGGTGGAGCTGCCTGCTTGCATGTTTGTTCTCTTCCCCTGCCAGGGGTGGGGCAGAGGAGGGCTCACCTGCTGGCCTGGTTGTGTGCACATCCTTTCAGTGCCCCAACCTGTCCAGGGGCAGCCTCGCCTCCCCTGGTCATGTAGCTGGTGTTCCGGTTGCACATCTGTTTTCATCCATTGAACTGTAAAGGGGTGGGAAACTTTTTCCCTTCCATGGGCCACATAGAAGCTCTACAAGCCAGATAGGAGTTGGGGAAGGGGTAGTTAGGAGGTGAGCTCAGAAGGAAGGGGCAAGTCCAGATCATGGATTTTTCTCATGGATCCATCCCCTACCCTTGAGTGCATGCCTTCATCTCTGTTCCCTTCTCCTGAGCTCCCCTTTTCAGTGCTTAATGGTAGGGAATGGCTCTATGGGCCAGATCCAGGGACTGGAAAGGGCCTGAAAAAGAAATGGCCACAGGCCAGATTTGGCCCATGAGCCAGAGGTTCCTCATCCCTGTTAAATCCACCCTTCACTTCTCTGGATATGGGTGCAGCTAGTTCTAGAGATTTTAGTAATTACTTAAGACGTGCCATACTGGGTCACACCAATTGAGCCCAGCATCCTGTCTCCAACTGTGGTCATTCTTGATCACATCAGGGAAGTATCCAACAGGTCATAATGGCGTAATCCATTTCCTGCTGTTTACTCCCAGCTCCCCACAGTCTGAGGTTACATCACTCGACCTACTTGACTAATGGACCTAAGAAGAATAAGATCTAATAAGAACCCTCCCCACCCTCAAAGGCTGCTGAGGACTGCATTCGGCTGTTAGATTTTAGACCGTGTCTATTTTAGACCATGTCTGTTAGACTGTGTCTATTTTATTACTTTGTAAAGTGCCACGTACACTGCTGGTGCTATATAAATGTTTGTTAATATAATAATAATAATAATTTTATTCAGAGTCGTGAAAACCATGAATTAAACACAAAATCCATGCAAATGGAAAGATGGAGGGTCCCATTCCTTATCTTCTGCCTGTCTGACAGCAGCTCTGGCTATGGAGACTTTTCAGTCTGTGGAATGCGCTAGACAAGGGGAAAAGAATGCATATGGGCAGGCATGATACCACAGAGGGGATGCAGAGAGTTGCTGAATTGCAGAACTCAGAACTAAGTGGCAGCATACTGAGGGTAGAGACATAGTCAAACGTCAAGGGAAATAAAGTTGGTAACTATTGGGTCCTTTATGACTTGCTGAAATACTTCACAGCCAGGGAGAAGGATTACTTCCTCCTAGTTCTTCCCTCATTCATCAGCTAGGCCTGGCATCCATCTCTCAACTTCTGGCCATTGTGAATATGAACATGAGAGGTGCAAATGGATTCAGAGTAAAGTGCAGAGAGCCCCTGGTTTTTTTCTGATCACTTAACAAGCTTTAATTGGGCCTCCAGCATACCCTTTGGAGCAGTAATCTTCCTGTACAAAGCTAAAAATATTATAAACATGATCTCTACAGCAGCATGCATTTTGTTTCTGACTTGCCTTTGTGATTTATTTATTTTATTTATGTACTTAAGTTGTTTATCAGCCTGGCATGTTTTACTAATCCTGGTTTATTTGAACTGATGGCATATTTCCTTCAGAGCTCATTACGGGAGTATATCAGAAACCTGCCTTAATCTTTCCCACACACAATAAGATTTAACTCAATGTGAGATAGGGCTATCACCATTACCTTCTCACTTTTATTAACAACACCAATGGAGAATTAACACTATATGCCAGCAGCTTTTTACTCCTGACATTTTTCATTTCATTTAATTTCAAATTTTCCATTAGGTGTTAACATGCATCACACTGTGAGGCAGGTTTCCAATATAGTTTGCCTCTTAATATGAATTGCAGAGGGTGCTTACTTTTATATAACTATGTGCTAATAAATCGAATTATTTTTTAGATACCTCAGGCTGAGAGAAAAACAAGGCACATTCTGTACTCGATGGACATTTCTAACATGCCTGGTAAGGGTTCTGGTATTTTCTGGGCCACCAAACCCATTTGTTTATTAAATATATCATGTTAGGTGCATGTCCAGGTTTAGTTGTTAATTTTGCATTGCTTCTGATAACTAACTGGATCCTTTCCTACAGCTTGTCCAAAAAAGCTGAGCTAAGTTTATGCTGAATTGTCAAACGCAGGTATTTAACATGCAGTGGACAAGTTTGTTCACAACACATTAAAATATTGAAAGAGGTTTTCCCCATTGGGCTGGTATCTCTTTCAGATTAATTTCTATGTCCAATAGACATGTTGTTCAATCTGAATTCAAACCTTCTGTATAAAATGGCCAGGAGCAGCAATGGGTGTAATTTTGAATTCAAAAACCTGGCACTCCTTCTCCAGGAATTATCCACAAACAAACAGAATATGAAGTTTGAACCTTAGAAACCTTAGCTAAATCTGATTTTTCCAAACACCTTAAAAATTAAAGTCCATAAGCGGATGGAGTAGGTGCAACTATCAAGATTGGCATCATGTCCCTTGTGAGTAGCCAACTGGAGGAAAAGGTCTTGCTCTTTCTGTCAACAACAATCCTAGAGCTGGAAGGAACCCTAACGGTTATTGAGCCCAGTCCCTGACATTGAACAGGATCTACCTTACCTACACCCTCCCTAAGAGATGTCTGTCAAACCTTTTCTTGAAGGCGTCTCCTCGAGCTCAAGCAGTTGTGGTCAGTGATGCAATCCTAACGAGCCTACAGTTCATATCTGGGTGACTGCTATGAGTGGATTATCTCATAGCACAATAGTTTTATATTCAACCATGCCTGTTTGTTTGCCAACTACTATCTCAAGTATTTGAGCTTTCATACATTCATAGGAAACGACACTGATACAATCATACTGATATTATTATTCAATGGCACTAGGTTGGTGAGGGATTACGGGGGTTAGGATGGGTTTTTCAAGGAGATTTTTATGTTTTTAATCTGATATTTTATACGTTGTAAGCCACCCTTCTCTTTGTTGTGAGCCACCCTGAGCCTTAGGGGAAGGGTGTGGTATAAATTTAAATAAATAAATTAAAGATCAATAAATGGGTATTTTCAGATGTGACGCCATTCTGATTCACCACAGTGAATCCCCGCTGGGGGCAAACAGAACAACCACCCCCCAGGACCAATAAAAGCCCCGAACAGACGTTCCGGGAGATCCCGGCGGGGAATCGGGGAGGGGGCGGGGCTGCGCGGCGCAACATGCGGCCGCACGGCCCCACCCCCCCATGCTCCCCCGCCGCCCACCCTCTGGGGAGATGGGCGGGTGCCGCGGCCAATGCGGCTGCAGCGCCCACTCGCTTTGGGGATTCCGGGCCGTGATCGCCGGCCAGACGTTACATTTTATTGCTTCCCGCCGGGAATCACTTGGACCACACTTTTGGGGATTGTCCCGCGGGTAGTCCAGGAAGCATGGTTGAAATTGACCACATGTGGGAATCGGTCGTGGTGAACATCTGGTGGCCGCCAAACAGACGTTCAGGGCGCTTTGGCCCCGCAGCGAAATTGACCATGGTTTACTGTGGTTGACTGTGGTCTCGTAACATCTGAAAATACCCAATGATAGTTGTATTCCCTGTCCTCAAAACTGCAGAATGTAAACTGGCATAAACCCTAATGTTCAGTTCGGAATGCAAACTTCCTAAGAGTTTGAGGATTTTTGTTTTTAGGATTTAGCTTATCTCATGTGGAGAGAGGGGCCTGCTTAAATTAGATGTGAATTTGCAACTGAATATCCTCAAAGTTGTTCTCTTCTATCCACCATTGTATTCTGAACCAACTCCTAATATTGGGTCTAGACAAACAATAGTTCCTATACTTTTTGCCTGTTTGACCTCTTTTAAGAGTTAACTATAGGGTAAAAACACACGTGAGAACAGTGCACTGCTGTCACATCCTGTCCCGGGGCAGAAAGCCACATCAGATGTGGTCTGGGCCAACATGTCAGGGCACTGACCATGCATGCATGTGGCCACACCACTATCCCACTCCCCACACAACCAGTGGAGGGGGAGGGCCACAACAAATATCCGGGCGGCCGGTTCCACCCCTATGCCACACCCAGCACTCCATCCCACTCTCCGCCATGACAGGCCGCAATACAGGCCAGGTCATGGCAGGCTGCAATAGATTTGCTGCTAGCCTGTTGTGGTCCGCTATGGTCCGCTGAGGCGGCCTTAGCCTGGGCTGTGACTTTGGAGGATCCCGAGGTCAGAGCCTGGGCTAGCCACCAACATGGCCTGGGGCGATACCAGGCCAACACCTGGCAGTGCAAATGCAGATGTGTCAGTGGCACACGGGCAAGATCAGGCCTAAGTGGGCCACCGTCATGTCTGTTTTTAACCCATAATTTTGCTACCCAAGAAAGCAACAGACATATGCAAAGTATATCAAGTATCAATCAGGATTGCGACCATATTTGCTAATGGAATGACTTTCATATGGGGTCCCAACCTGTAGTTGTCAGGGCGCGTGTTGCCTAACTCAGGCCAGCAGCTTGGTTTGCTGTTGCCTGGCAAACGACCCGACAGCGGCGAGTCCAGAGAGGCTGAAGGCACCATTGCAGGGGGAGGCGGAGCTACCCTGCATCCCAGGGATGCTCCAGACCCCGCCCCCAGGAAGTTGAGTGCAGTGCATAGCTCAGCGGCAGGTGGGGGCCCCGCCCTGAGCACACCTGTTCCTGATCAGGGGATTGCCTATAAAATGGACCGGCGGGGCTTGAGACCTCCGCCGGTAATCACTTGTGAGAGACTGGCCCCCTTGTTGTCCTGAGAACCTTCCTTGTTTGAGCCTTGTTTTCTAGAGTGGATTCGAGTGTCTGATCCTTGTGTCCCCCTTCCCCTGCAACCAGTGAGAGTGGGTGAGTGTGTGTATCGTGTTGTTGGTATCCTTCATTGTGGTAGAGAAAGGTGGTATCGTGGGTGTGGGTTACCTGTCTCCCCCCTCTCCGTGCCCCTACATTTCTCCCCTTATATTCCTAGCAAGTTCTCCCCTTGTGAACAAGCCCTATCCTTCACCTCCTTCTCCCGTGCATCCCTTTTTGTTTCCCCCTTCCCCTTTCCCTTGGACCCCTTCCCTTCCCCTTTGTTCCCCACCATTTCTTGTTGCACGGTGCCCAGGACCCTGTGCAGTTCCCCGAGTGTCTGTTCCCCCTCAGTCCTTGTATTACCCTTGTCCTCTGGGGCACTTGGCTACCTCTCATTGCGTCCCGATGATGAAAAGGGTTGCCCTCTGAGCAAGGGGGAAAGCCCACCCACTACCCTGAGGGACATTCTAGTCTTCGAGACGGACTCCATTTACAGAGGTAGCCGCCCCTTGTATTTGCTCCCTTGTTTCCCCCTCGTTCTCCTGTGTGTTTGGGCCCTAATCCCTATTACTTCCCTTCCTTTTCCCCCGTCCCCCGTGACAGAATTACCGGCATTCCTTTCCCTTTTTGGGAACAGTATGACACTTGAAGATCAAATTCAAGAGCTTGTGCATGCAGTCCAGTCCCTCACCATGGAGGTCCAAGACCTCAAGTCTGAGAATGAGGAACTACGATCTCGCTATCAGGCCTTGCAGGAATCTATAGACCAGCCGTTACCTTATTCCATGGAGGATGAGAAGGGTTCAGCTGGGGGCACCGCTGCCCTTTCTCCTAGTTCCCCTCCCTTGGCCCCCTCTCCCAGAGAACCCAAGGCCCCTCGTCCGGATAAGTTCTATGGGGACAGAAAGGCCTGTCAAGGTTTTTTGGCCCTATGCAACCTTACTTTTCAGACTCAACCCCTTACCTATAAAACAGATCAATCCAAGGTGTCTTATGTCGTGGGGTTGTTGGGAGGAATAGCGTTGGATTGGGCTACTTCCCTCTTAGCCACAGATGATGATTTATTACGGAATTATAAGGGGTTCTTGAAACAGTTTTGTTTTTAATTTGATTATGCCCATAGAGTAAGGGATGCTGAACAGGCTATACTCCACCTGCGCCAAGGCAAAACCCCGTTGCTAGATTATATTACACAGTTTAGAAAACTAGCTTTTGATCTCGACTGGAGTGATTCTGCCTTTCAGGCTCTATTTCGCCATGGGCTTAGTGATGATATTAAGGACCAGGTGGCTTGTGCAACTACCACCCCTGTTACCTTGGAGGAGATGGTCACCTTGTCCCTCCAAATTGATAAGCGCCTTACAGAGCGGAGGCGGGAACAAAGGCGCGATCAAGGTAGGGGACTGGGTTGGTGGGGTCCCCGATTGCCCGTTACCTCTCCCCAAATGTTGGTCAAGCAAGAGAGTCCAGAACCTATGCAGATTGGGGTAGTGCGAGGGCCCCTTAGTCCAGTGACTGGCTGTAATTCTCTCCAGAGATCCAGAGGCCTTGCTGTGCCTTTACCCCAATTATTTGTCTCCCTTACTCTGCAGTGGGAGACTCATCGATCCCTGGTTGTTAGAGCGCTGGTAGACTCTGGGGCGTCAGGGAACTTTATGGATGTGGCATTTGCTGCTCACCATGGGGTCCCCCATCAGACCCGAACCTCTGTAGAAATGGTCCAAACCATTGATGGATCCCCCCTTAGCTCAGGGCCCCTGCAAGAATATTCCAGTCCCCTTCAGTGTACTATTGGAGCTCGTACAGAAATCCTCCACTTCGATCTAATTTCTTCCCCTTTATTTTCCCTTGTCCTAGGCCTACCGTGGCTTATAACCCATAATCCGTCCATCAATTGGGTCCTTCGGACCCTCATTTTCCCATCTCCAACTTGTTACCTCCATCATATCCCTTCCCCTGTAGTAGGGACAACGGCCCCTACGATGTCTCTCCCTGTTAGGGATCCCTGTATACCCTCCCAGTACGCTGATATAGCCATAGTATTTAGTAAACAAGAAGCCTCGGAACTCCCTCCCCATAGACCTTATGATTGCCCCATTGAACTTATTGCAGGTAGTGAACCCCCATATGGACGCATCTATAATCTCTCGCCAGGAGAAACCGAAACCCTGAGAGCGTATATTCAGGAGAACTTAGCTAAGGGGTTTATTAGACATTCCACGTCCCCCGCCGGGGCCCCCCTCTTTTTTGTACCAAAGAAGGAGGGGGATCTCCGGCCATGTATCGACTACCGGGGTTTAAATCAACTCACGATTAAGAATCGTTACCCCCTCCCCCTGATTTCTGAGCTTCTTGGTAAGCTCCAGGGGGCCTCCATTTTCACCAAGCTGGATCTGAGGGGTGCCTATAATCTGGTGCGAATCAGAGAGGGGGATGAGTGGAAAACCGCTTTTCGTACTAGGTTTGGTCATTTTGAATACCGTGTTATGCCCTATGGACTGGTAAATGCTCCCGCCACCTTTCAGCATTTCATTAACGACATTTTTAGAGACTTGCTTGATCTATATGTGGTGGCATATCTTGACGACATCCTTATTTTTTCCTCTTCCTTCGAGAACCATATCTGCCATGTACGAACCGTCTTGAAACGTCTACAAGACCACAAGTTATATTGCAAATTGGAAAAATGTATTTTTCATGCGTCTTCTGTTCCCTTCTTAGGGTTTATTATCTCGTCGGAGGGAATACACATGGACCCGGGGAAACTTGAAGCAATTAACCGTTGGCCTGCTCCTACCACCGTAAAAGCGCTACAACGGTTTTTAGGTAGCGTAAATTATTATAGACAATATATCCCTCATTACGCTGACCTAACAAAGCCTCTTACCCGTCTGTTGCAGAAGGGAGCATGTTTTGAATGGGGGGCCCCACAACAGGATGCCTTTACGTACCTTAAACAAGCCTTTATGTCAGCCCCATTGTTACAACATCCAGATGTTTCATTACCATTTATCGTGGAGGCCGACGCCTCAGATGTGGCCATAGGAGCGGTACTGACCCAAGCCCATGGATCTGCAGGTCGTCGTCTTCCCTGCGCCTTTTACTCACGGCAACTAACTCCGGCAGAAAGGAATTATCCTATTCTAGATAAGGAGTTGTTAGCCATTAAGGCGGCTTTTGAGGCTTGGAGACATTTTTTGGAAGGGGGTCCCCATCCAGTACTAGTGTACACTGATCATAAAAATCTGGCCTATCTTCAATCCGCCCGTATCAATAATCCCAGACATGCCAGGTGGGCTTTGTTTTTTGCACGGTTTTCTTTTTCTATCCAGTATCGTCCGGGTTCCCAAAACACCATGGCAGATGCCTTGTCTAGGTATTATACACCAGTCGAGAATGAAGGTGACCTTCATGGACCGATCCTCTCTCCAAAAACGTTTGCTGCAACCCTCCCTTCTCTGGCACAACTACAAAGGGTGAGCCAAAAAGAAAACCCCCTACCTGACCTTCAACAGAAATATGGACTCTTCTACTATAAAGGGAAGGTATTCATTCCTCCCAAATTTAGATCGCAGGTGCTCTGGGCCCACCACGACTCACCACTCGTAGGGCACCCAGGTTTTCAAAGGACCCTATCTATGATCCGTAGATCATTTTGGTGGCCCTCTCTATATAAAGATACTAAACAATACATCCAGGGGTGTTCAACCTGCGCCAGGACTAAAGTCCCCCGAACCTTGCCAATAGGATTATTACAATTAACTGAGAGTCCTAAAGGCCCCTGGCAAAAGATAGCCATGGATTTTATAGTGGGGCTTCCTAAGTCAACCGGACATGATTCCATTTTAGTTGTTGTAGATTATTTTACCAAGATGGGACATTTCATCCCCTGTAAAGGACTACCTTCTGCGCCTGCAACAACTCGTCTTGTCCTTCGGGACGTTGTCCGACTACACGGCTTACCAAGAGAAATCGTCTCAGATAGAGGTCCCCAATTCGTTTCTCGATTCTGGAAGGCTTTTTTCACCCTTGTACGGGTTAAACTTCAAACCACTACTGCTTACCATCCTCAGGCGAATGGACAAGTGGAAAGAATAAACCAACACATAGAACAATATCTACGGTGTTTTTGTACATATCTACAAGAGGATTGGGTCGACCACCTGCCACTTGCCGAGTTCACATACAATAATGCTCCCAATTCCTCTTTAGGTACCTCGCCATTTTTTGTTTCATATGGTTTTCATCCTCCCCTTTGTTTTCCAGAGGCACCCCTCACATCTGTACCCGCGGCTGGAGCACTGGTGAAAATAATACACAAGGCCCAACGCACTGCCCAACAACATCTACAGAAAGCACGCCAACGTTATAAATTGGCTGCCGATAAGCGACGGCGTCCTGGGCCCTCCTTTCAGGTAGGGGAAATGGTATGGGTCCGCCGCCATAACTATCCCTCCTTGCGTCCTTCTGCTAAATTAGATGATGCGTATTTTGGGCCCTTTCCTATTACCCGTAGACTAAATGCAGTCACCTATACGGTGGGGCTTCCAGCCCGCATGAAAATCCACCCGTCATTTCATGTTTCCCTTTTAAAGAAAGCATGTACTCCCACTTATGCCATTCAACGGTCTGCCCCGGCCCCCCCTGTGCTCCTCCCTAACGGCCCCAAGTATGAGGTCCGGGCGGTCCTGGATTCCCGTATTTTTGGTTCACGCTTGTACTACCTAATAGATTGGAAAGGATATGGGGCCTCCGAACGTTCCTGGGAACCAGCCATGAATGTTCATGCCCCTTGCCTTGTCCGGAAATTCCACCTCCTCCATCCCTCCAAACCTGGCCTTCGGACCTTGGTGAGGGGCGGAGGGGGGCTTGGACGGGGGGGTACTGTCAGGGCGCGTGTTGCCTAACTCAGGCCAGCAGCTTGGTTTGCTGTTGCCTGGCAACGACCCGACAGCGGCGAGTCCAGAGAGGCTGAAGGCACCATTGCGGGGGGAGGCGGAGCTACCCTGCATCCCAGGGATGCTCCAGACCCCGCCCCCAGGAAGTTGAGTGCAGTGCATAGCTCAGCGGCAGGTGGGGGCCCCGCCCTGAGCACACCTGTTCCTGATCAGGGGATTGCCTATAAAATGGACCGGCGGGGCTTGAGACCTCCGCCGGTAATCACTTGTGAGAGACTGGCCCCCTTGTTGTCCTGAGAACCTTCCTTGTTTGAGCCTTGTTTTCTAGAGTGGATTCGAGTGTCTGATCCTTGTGTCCCCCTTCCCCTGCAACCAGTGAGAGTGGGTGAGTGTGTGTATCGTGTTGTTGGTATCCTTCATTGTGGTAGAGAAAGGTGGTATCGTGGGTGTGGGTTACCTGTCTCCCCCCTCTCCGTGCCCCTACATTTCTCCCCTTATATTCCTAGCAAGTTCTCCCCTTGTGAACAAGCCCTATCCTTCACCTCCTTCTCCCGTGCATCCCTTTTTGTTTCCCCCTTCCCCTTTCCCTTGGACCCCTTCCCTTCCCCTTTGTTCCCCACCATTTCTTGTTGCACGGTGCCCAGGACCCTGTGCAGTTCCCCGAGTGTCTGTTCCCCCTCAGTCCTTGTATTACCCTTGTCCTCTGGGGCACTTGGCTACCTCTCATTGCGTCCCGATGATGAAAAGGGTTGCCCTCTGAGCAAGGGGGAAAGCCCACCCACTACCCTGAGGGACATTCTAGTCTTCGAGACGGACTCCATTTACAGAGGTAGCCGCCCCTTGTATTTGCTCCCTTGTTTCCCCTTCGTTCTCCTGTGTGTTTGGGCCCTAATCCCTATTACTCCCCTTCCTTTTCCCCCGTCCCCCGTGACAGTAGTTTGGGAACCTTTGTTTAGAAGAACTGTGATGATAAATGGTTTAAAATTTAACTGGAGCTAGAAGAATTTAAGCATGGTTGCTGCTGTAGCATGGACAGGGATTTTAAAAAGTGACCTAAATGGAGCTATTCAGAATACATAAGCTATCCAGAAGTGCAGGGCAAGTCATATAAAACCTAAAAATCTATTTCAGACAAGATTACAAGCCCTAGTGTGGACAGAGAGGAAAGTCAAAGTTTCTTTTCCCAAAGATGTCCACTAACTTGGTGGTTCAGTTTCTGAAACATGTAGTGTTAAGTCTGCAATATTGCTGAGTTTTCATGATGCCAATGGAATTGTCTCAAGTTGAGAAGTCTGATTTTTCCCATTTCTCATTATGCTGTATTCTCTCCTGTCACTTAGGTTTTGTCTGCAATGAAAAAAATCATGTCTGTGTCTTCTGTTGTTTTTTTCTGGTCTTAGTCAGAACACCCGAGCTGTTTTCAGGGGGGTAAATAAATAAATACATAAATAATAAAATCTAGGGCAACATTCATCCCAGTAGCTCTATTGAGGGCTGATTTTCAGGGGGTCTCGTCTGAGTACCAACATCTTCTGTTAAGTCAGCAGGAGCTGAAGGAGAAACTAAGTCAGCAGGATGACAATAAAGGCCTTAGATTCTGAAAGGAACAAAAAGAATGGTGTAGTGGAGTGTTTCTTTCATTCAGACTAATTGTTTAATTTTGCTACCTCCTTTCTTTGCAACCATGATACGGTTAGCATTTTGGGTTAATCTAAAAACAGGCATAATCTGTTTACAGAATACTTGCCTGGAATGAAATGGGGATACAGCCACTCCATTCTGAATTGGACTCCATCTTTTAAGAGCTTGCATGCCAAGTATTACATTTTCCTAAGGCATAAAAAATCAACTTTTAACATTCATCTCAGACACTCATGTAGGCTGAATACAGTTTGATGCATGTCTAGGAGATTTGCTTTTTGCTTGCACAGGGGAAGATTCAGGCCTACAGCTGTCACAAATAGTACACAGGATCTAATTCATGAATTAACTGTCAGTTGTTTCATTCCCACAATAATAGCAAATTAGAGGCATAAAGCAGAATTGGCATGAAATATATAGGGCCAGAGCCACAAAAATATCTCATCCATATTACAAAGGAATGAAAAGACTTTTTAAAAATGTGATTTTTTTTACAAACCAGGATTCCAATACCGTTCTCACTTTACTTACTACAATCAGTTCTCTCTAGAGCTGAAAGGAGTATCCCCCAAACGGATATACCCATCAAATTTTCGATACTCAAATTGACTTGAAAATATGAGGTCCTGATCAGTACCCAATTTTTACCTGATTCAAGTATCCACTGTCCCGGAATGTTGACTTCCCATCCTGGAATGTCGACTTCTAGTCCTGATTTTTCAGTTTTCTGTACCAATTTACCAATTGGTAACTCGAAAATAAAAAAATCAGTTCCAGAAATTACCGATTTTTGGTGTGCACTGCTCATGTACCCAATCAGTAGTTGAGTAGCCTGTTGTGTACCTGATGTGGTACTTTAAAATGCAGGTGTTACTCACACATAGCAAATGAGTTACCCTTTTCAGCTCTAGTACCAGTTACCGAATACAGATCCCGCTATATTATTACACATAAGCCATACGATAATGCAGCAAAAGTGCTCTGAAAATCACTATGAGAATAACGTGCTACCTATTTTAATGCTGTTCTTTCTGGAATTATCCCATCCATCTACCCAGAACTCCTAGGCAGCAAGAAAGATCCTTTCTAAGCAAAATAATAATCCCTCAAAACGCAGAAAAGAAAAGCTTGTCCCGTTTATTTAAGTGTCTGATGTTAGCTCTTGGGCAAGGGTGACAAACCCAATGCACTCTGAGCATCCTTGAAGTTTTAGATTTATTTATTCTCCTTTGGGTAGACCAGTTTACCCATGTGTGGCTTTACTGCACTATAAACGGGGACCAGCTTTCTCCATTGCTGCCAATGGGGAAGCACAGCAAACATTGGCCTCCTGAATGTGAAATATATAAGTAAAGTTGCATCAATAAACTATTTCATGAGGTCATGCTATATTTGCTGTTTTCTGTGTATGTATCTTGACATATGGATTAAATAATGGTTCCCAACCAATTCTATTCATATGAAATATGTTGGTTTTGAAAAAGGCTTCAGTGTAGGGGGTGAAGGCATTTTGAAAACAATTATTTGAACCATTTTGGCCACCATCCTAAAACTACTTATTTAAGTCCCATTTGAAGTGGAACAACTCTGGAGGTAAGTGGGTTTAAGTCCAAGGTCTTAGACTATAATAGCCAGAGAACAGCCATTAAGTGAATTTTCCATCCACACAAATAAAAATGTGAATTTGTCCCTTTGGCCTCTTATTATTTAGTACTGCACATTTCTGATCTTGTTCTTTGTAGTTTGCCATTGGCATATCATTGAAAATCCAGCAAAAGAGCTTTTGATCAGAACTACCTACTTTTTTCACAACTGTCGTGTAAAGACACGTTTCTACACAAATTCCAGAAATAAATCTAACAAGAGCTAGACAGACCAAAAATACACCCACATAGTTTAGGTGAATAGAACTCTGCATAGTAAATGAAAAATATGGTTGCAGGGTTCAATGGTATTTGGATCAGGCAATCAATAAGAAAATATGTCCATGCCCATATAATGAGTAAGAGACTAACCAAAAATAGCTCAGCAGAGCAAGGTGACAGTGAAATATTTTGCCAAATGGTTGGACCACTCACTGCTTTCAGATCATGCTGAATGGAATAGCAGTGCCATTGGAAAAGGTTTGTATTTTTCTATTCCATTGGTGCAAATTTCCCCATTATTCTAAGTAATTAATTATTGTTGCATGTTTAATCATGCATGCTTTATAATTAAAACTATAGTACATATTTATTTCATGGACTGCTCTTTTCAACAGAGATCCTGATCCATTCTTTTCCACATCTAATTCTGAGCTCAAACATGGTTTTGTTTAAAAGTTGGTATAAACTGTACATTCGTTCTTCATGTCTCTCACTGTGTAAATTATCTTATTTTCATTTGTACAGTGTGCATGTACATTTTGAATGGTATTTTCAAATGAGCCCATGGGAGTTGGGTGCCCTAGAATTGGGGTTAAGATTTTCAAAAACTCTTGAACCAGCAAGACACCAAGCACTATCCTCTTCCTACTGAATAGTTTGGACTACTTGTTAAAGCTTGTGCTTAAGTGTTTGATAAAAAGCTCCATGTCTTTCTTGACTGAGTTCCACGTGATTTAGGGAGCTTTTACATGAGCAGGTGCCATTGCAAGGCGGGATTTAGATGAGCCGATGGCTGCAATCAGGTGCATGAAAGGTGGTCGCGCATTGTTTGCTGACCACTAGTTAAATACCTCACAGGGTGCCAGAGTTACTCTGATGGGGTGATCTCTGCAAGTGCAAATTCCTCCTTTCCGAGGGTTTAGTCATAACAATATCATAGATTTTCAGGCAGCGGCAGCTGCCTGAATACTTAAATGTACAGCCACTCTTCATTATAAACAGGTGACTGCTGAAGCCCCAATTTTGCAAAAACCGCTTGACCTAAGTTTCTGAAAATTTCTTCATGGCTGTAAATTGTGAGGACCATCATATCCACAAAGTTTGAAAAATATCCATCAGGAAAATAAAAAGTTATTGCAGCTTAAACGTTAATTGCTTGTGGTCAAAATTCATACTGGCCT
>QEPC01013019.1:208782-219609 GCA_003113815.1 Sphenodon punctatus | reverse complement strand
AAGGTGTTTTGAATTGTAATTGTACTGAATTGTGTTTTTGTGTGTATTTTAAGAAAACTCTTGTACATTTAAGTGTCTTTTTAAACTGTTAAGTTTTTTGTTTTAGTGAATAGAGATTTAAAAGAGCGCAGTCTTTGTATGTTTGGGAGAAGGGAAAGTGTGTTAGAAGGATATTAAACTGGCTTTTGAAAGGTTTGGAAGCCCTGGAAAGTGTTTCCCATTGTAAAATGAAAATGAAAGGGCTAAAACAAATGGGACCAAAACGAATGAGTTTTTCAAAATGAAAACAAATGGGAAAACAAAAACAAAAAGGAAAATTGAAACAAATGAGGTTCCTGCTGCACACCCCTACCAGCCTCATTAGACAACTGAGGCAAGCACTGTGGGGAACGTGGAAAAAAAACAATAACCAGTTGCTCAGGTCCAATAAGAGCTCCTTCCTGGCCTCAAGACAGTGACCTGCTCCCTCGCACTGTACTGTGTAACAGGCGGGTGGGTGGGAGCTCACGTGTCCTGATGGCTCCCCTTGCTCCCACACAATATGGAGGGGAGCCGCCTAATCTAAAATGGGGCCGCAGAAGCCCCATTATGCGGGGCTTCCTTTCACCCCTGTGGGGATTTGCCTAGCAACCCTGGCATCTCTCCTTGTTACATCCTCCCTAATAGGGGGAGCATGGACAAATTGTCTCCTCCCTAAGGAGGAAAAGAGGAGAATTAGGGGAGCAAGAATGCTTCATCCCCAAGTACACTAATGTAGGTTCAAACTTCTGCCCTGCAAGCCCTTATGCATGTGTTTATCTTTATGCAAGTGGTCTAGCTCCAATGGAAACACTCGCATTCATACAATAGTCCACCCTCCAGGATCAGAGCACTATAGACTAACATGCCTCAGTTAATATCAGCTGCCACGCAGAAGCAGTTGAGAGCTAATCTGCCATTTGCAGCTCTACATAACAACTAGAGGGCCAGATCCTCAGTTGGTGTCACTACATGGGAACAGCTCACAATGATCCATTGTTTGAGGTCAGTACTGCATCTGCAATGATTTTTCTATCCTATTTATTGCATGTTGACTTTTGTCTTTCCCAAACATGCACACCACTGGATATTAAATTAAATTCAAATTGGATTCCACTTTCAGACAACTCCAGGTTTCCTATTTTTGGACATGTTTTTCCCCCAGAGAATATAGGGTGTACAATACAATTTTCAGTGTGCTCTTCCTTCTAACTAAGTGATCACCAGCTTGGTAGCCATATATCCCGAGACTTCTATCAAACAAGAAATTCAATAGACTCGCTTTCAACACTGTGCAAATAAGACTGAGGGTTTCTTTAGTACAAGCAAAGCTGTACCACGCAATGTATCATTTCTGTACATAACATCACTTCCAATTCAATTGTCCCTACGTACAAAAAATCACTCAAGAGCTCTTATCTGGCTTCTTACATGCTTGTTCTGATGAGTTTGCATAGTGGCCATTTGTTCTGAGGCAGCCACTCTTTTCAACAATGCAAATAATTAGTCTTTTGTCCATACATACCAACTGCAATAAAGTCACTGTTCCTGCATGGACTGATTCTGCTGCTGCCCTTCAGCTGGGCTGATGACTGCGTCACAAAATGGTGTTAACTTAGCATGCCCTCCTGGAACAGCAGCCAGCAATCTGTATGTCCCCCACACATGGCAAGTTTGCGGCGTGGGCAGACAGGACAATTACTCAAGATCCAAGGCCACAAGGGCCACCATTTTGCTTAACAGAACAATCTGCTAGATGTTACTGGTACTAGCCCCATTAAAGTGAATAGGGCTAGTGCCAGCACAAACATAAAACCCCTCTAAGACCTGGGACTCCCTGCATTGCAAGCCCTGTAGGTCCATATGGTATGGATGTGCTGTTATGCAGCTGCTGGGTGAGATTGTGAGGGGGTTTGCAGTGTGGTGCCATCAATATGCTGATGACACCCAGCTCTACCTCTCATTTTCATCTGACCAAGGCCCAATAGTCTCAGTGCTTTCTCGGTGTCTGGCAGCTGTGGCAGATTGGATGAGGGCAAGTCAATTGGGGCTGAATCCCGACATGATGGAAGTGATGCTGGTTGGTAGGGCTGGTGAATTGGAGGAAGGAGGGACGCCCATCATAGATGGAGTTCACCCTCCTCTTGTCTCTCAGGTTTGGAGCCTGAGAGTGCTCCTAGATCCGCAGTTTCTTTATATATATTTATATTTTTACCCACCCCTCTCGTAGAAGCAACTCAGGGCAGCTTACAAGTTCAAAATAAAATAACAATCACAGTATAAAACATAAAACACAGAACATAGAAATAATATAAAAATACAAACAAATCCTGACATTGTGCATAAAAAAATACCCTTCCCCCAATCCATATAACCCATCCCATCCTCCCCCACCAAACACCTGGTGGAAGAGCCAGGTCTTACAGTTTCATCAGAAGGCGAGAAGATTAGGGTTGAGGCAAACCTCCACCGGGAGGGAATTCCAGAGTGATGGTGCAGCTGCCGAGAACGCCCTCATTTCTGTCTGAACTTGCTGATAACACAAGACTTCTAGGACGGCACCACCGGATGACCGCAGGGGTTGCCCAGGGAATGAGGTGATCACACAGATAAGCAGAGCCTAGCCGTGAAGGGGTTGAAAGGTTAACACCAGCACCTTGAATTGGGCCCAAAAGACAATAGGCAGCCAGTGCAGTTGCGCTTGGATGGTCCGCAGTTGTGTTCGGATGATCAAGTAGCGACTGTGGTTGGGGGCGCCTTCTGCTAATTACATCTGCTTAGAAGGCTCTGACCGTATGGGTGATTTCATATGTGCCGGGGCACCCATTGGCACGGAATCACCATTTGATTCACCTCCAGAATCAAATTGACCTGTCAACAGATGTGCCGGTTGATTCCGGAGGGGAATTGGGGGAGGGGGTGGGGCTGCATGGCGCAATGTACAGCTGCACAGCCCCCCCCATGCTCCCGAGGCCCCCCGCCCTCTGGGAAATGGGCAGGTGCAGCAGCCAATGCGGCCACAGTGCCCGCCCGCCCGCCCCCCGGGGTATTGACCATGGACCGGAATCAGCGGCAGGCACTGCCGCCAATTCTGGGCCGTGGTCGCAGAGCAGATGTGATGTTGACTGTGGTAACATCACGTCTGTTGGGTTAAAAAATGATTCCCGGTGGGTGTTCAACACCAGCGGGAATCGCTTTGACCATGCTTTCGGAGGCCAGGCTGACCGGACCTCCGAAAGCATGGTCAAAGCGATTCCCGCTGGGGGTGAACATCTGGCAGGAATCACTTTTCAGTCCAACAAATGTTACGCCATTATGGTCCCCATAGGGGGATTCACCGTGGTGGCATAACGTCTCAAATCACCCACTATTTCCAATTCTGACCTTCCACCATCATCCATGCTTTGATTACCTCAAGATTAGACTACTGTAATGCACTCTATGCGGGGCTACCCATGGTGATGGTCCTGAGGCTGCATCTAATGCAGAATGCGGCAGCCTGTCTCTTTACATGGATGGGCCAGTGTGAGCCCATATAACTCTGGTTTTGCGTGCACTGCACTGGCTGCCAATAGTCTTCTGGGCCTGATTCAAGGTGCTGTTTTTGACCTTTAAAGTCCTGCATGGTCTGGGTTCCATGTATCTACAGGACTGCCTCATCCCTGGGCCCTATGCTGGCCTCTGCGGTCTGTCAGGGGCACTCTCCTTGAGGTTCCTCATTGTCAGCGGATGGCCACCATAAGGAGGGCATTCTTGGTGGCCATGCCATTGCTATGGAACTCCCTCCCAGAAGAGGCCCGCCTTTGCTCAGAGCTGCTCACCTTTTGGCAGTTGTGTAAGACTTTATTGTTCCATCACGTATTTGGAGAGGGAGGTGGGTGGATTTATTTAATTTTATTTATTTATTTATAACCTGCCCCTCCTGCCTCTGGCAGTTCGGGATGGGGGAGACTGGGTTATTTTAGTTATTTTTATTGTATTTATTCTGATGAGGGGTTTTATTTGTTTTTGATGTGTGGTTCTATACTGTTTGTTTATGTTTTAATATTGTTAGCTGCCCCGAGCTGTCTGAGACAGGAGAGGCGGGGTATCAGGTGTTTAAATAAGTAAATAAATCTCCAAGGGCTGTCCAGAGGTCAGGACATCCCATGTTTGAGAGTCTATGAATCCACACTATATGCCAGACAGTGCTTCTCACACTGAAATGTTGTCATTTTAGGTTTAGGATAAATTAATAAATAAAAAATAAATAAATTATTCATGGGACCCTGCAGGGCCGTCCCAGCACAAGAGAGTCTGTGCGGTTGTCCAGTCTGCACTATTCTGGGTCCAGCCCTGGTCTAATACTAGCTTTGCATCCTCTACCTAAAGGCAAAGAAATTCCAAGTTGAAAATGAATGTTCTTCTTTGTAGACTGTTTCACAGAAGTTTAGGGTTGGAAGGTACTTCATGGGTTTGAGTCATCTAGTCCAATCCTGGGAAATGTTAGTTTTGTTTCAAAGCCAATCACCTCTCTTGTCTGCTTTATTTTATCCTTCTTGTCACCAATTTTTGAAAGAAGCTCAAATACTTTGGATAGTTGTTTCAATCAGGATCTTTATGTTTCAGTAAGTCTGTGAAATATTTGTAACAGAAAAGGTTTCCATTGGTTTGATCTATTCTTAACATGCTTGATTGAGATTTTAATAATCAAACCTATTTCCTGGAAAATGTATACAATATTTATTTGACCTTATTTCATTTGATATAACTGAGGACTTGTTGATAGGAAACACTCCTTGACTAGTGGATCCCCCAGGAAACATTATCTGCAAGTTAGGGGGGAATCACACGTGCAGCAATTATCTGGATTTTTAAAAACTGGTTCTCAATAGTTCGCTGTTAACAAGTCCTGTTGCATTCACATGCATGCCATACCGATTTTAAGTACAGCGAAATAATGCATTCAGACCTTCTTGTAGTGCGTGCTTACCCGGCTGCTCAGTACGGTTCAGTTACAGGAAGTGGCCTGTGGGGAGCCAGAAGGTTGCTACTTTGTAGCAAAGTACAACTTTGCTACAACCTTTGCTGCAACTTTGCAAACTTTGCAACAACCTTTGCTACAACCTTTGTAGCAAAGGTTGCTACTTTGTAGAATCAGGGAGTAAAGAGGGAGAGCCTGAGGCTGCTGGAAAGAAGCCCCTCGCATTCTCTCCCTGGTTTCTTTCCGGTATCCCGCTGCTGCTACTGCTGCAGCACTACGGTAGAGGCAGAGGCAGATGATTGAAAGTCCCTTGGAGGGAAGAACTTTTTTGGGGAGAAGCATGGAGGGGAAACATGGAGGGGAAGAACTTTTTTGGGGAGAAGCTGGCTGCAGCCTGCACCCAGCGAGGCAACTACAGGGCTCCAGCTGGTCTCACTGCTTCCGGTAGGGGCAGGAGTAAAACAGCGCACTTGGAAGCACGGTTGCATTCACATCAGAAAAGATTACACACTAGTTAAAACCAGTACGATGTTGCTTTCACACTGCTGTTAAGTGCGGATTTATTGAAAACGGACAGCAAAAAGGTAGGTTTGAGTAGCTTTTCAACACGCATTGCTTTAGTGCGATATTGACTCCATTTAATCGAATTTAGGTGTTCAGACAGGCATGAAACATTCGTTTTTTTAAAAAAATCGTACAAATCAGAACGTCTGAATCCCCCCGTAGTTTCTTCAGGAGTAAGGTGTTCGTTGACATGATCACTTTTACCTAGAAGTTAATAACACACAGGGGTTCAGTAGTGGCCAGTGTGTGACTCTCAGCTCACATTGTGAAAATTCTTTGATGTATATAATTCTGTGGCATGGTAATGCTTATGGTACTTCTGATTCCTTTCTCTCAGAGTTGGGTCACTTTTTTAAAAAGAGCTGGAAGGGCACTCGGATGCAGAGGTGGGAGAATCCAATCATACATTTTCCTCCTAACACAACCCATATAACAAAATTGAGGGCAGTGCTCTCAGCTACAGAAACGTGGGGGAAAGGGAGAGGTAGGGTGTGCCTGTGAACATTCAAAGTGATTGTCTAAAATGGAGAAACTAAGTGATGGACGACAACCTGGAAACAGTAGTCCAGAAACAGTAAAACTGGATAACACAGAAAACAGTACATTGGCAAAATGGAAAGTCATAACTTGATAATGATATTTGTTGCCTGTCTTGGAAATAAGTTCCCAAATGAATAACTGATAAGCTGCTGAAAATTGGTGGCATTATTTGCAGGACTTGGTGCTTTGTTCACTTTGGCAATACTAAAACCCTACCAAATAGGTTTACCAAATAGTGAAGAGAACAGAGTACCCAATGCTGAGGAATAGTGATGTAAAGAAAATTAAGAAATGAAGATATACATTTGCCAGTATTAATAAAGATGAATTCTTATATTTGTTCAAGGGAATGAATATGTTAATTGTCATTGTGTCACCTCTGTCTTAGCTGTAGTTTGTCATGGTCAAGTTCCAGAGCCTTAATCTTCAGCTCAAGCTGTAGAAACTTGTGATTTTTAGCTCTGCTGGATTCTCTGTTAAAATCCTGTGCAGAGGCACAACCAGAAACTTCTTAAGGACAGAAGCTTCAACCCTGGGAGCCCTGCCCTTTTTGTGGCATGACTTTATTGTCCTCCCCCACACCTGCATGGAGCAGACAGGCTCTTGGCCAGTCCCACTCCTCCAACATCCTGTCCAGCAAGGCTGTGAAGAGAGAGGCCAGGGAGCAATGCACCTCATGCAGTCTCAACCCAGAAGTATCCCTAGCTCTTCACAGCCTTAGTGGGTCTATTTCCGGTGGGTGGAAGAGACTGGCCAGAAGCCTACACACTCGGTTTAGTCTGCTAGGAGCAACACAGGAGCTGGATAGCCAAGCTGATGCACCATTAATGATTGGCTTGGCAGCTGTGGAGCAGGGGAGCCCATCCCCTAGTTGGTCTCCTATGTGTTAGCCAACATAGGCACTGCCATGCATGCTGATACAGGTTTTCAGAAACTTAGTAACATGTGCAGAACAAATGGAATCAATACAAGTGTGTCTCTCATTGCCCAGTCTCGGTGCTTTGATTTAAAGATCTGTGGCATTCAGCCTCAGTGGAACCACTGAACAAACATGCTAATTGTAGTGTGGGTAATAGTATGATGAAGGGACAGAAGCTACTTATAAAAAACAACGGCTAGTCAGCCACCTCCTTCATAGGGCAACCGTCCTGCTCCAGCAGCTGCATCTAGCAGCAGGAGCAGTATTGCTGCTAGGGGGGAGCAGCAGGAGCAGCAGCCTCACCAGCAGCGTCAGCCCACAATGGAGGAGCTGGGATGGGGGCAGCTGCCAAGGCCATCGGCAGCTGGAGAAAGCCACGCGCCTGTTGGGTGAGATGAGCGCTGTCGATGACCAGCCCTTCTCCATTGTCAGGGACACAGGGTTTATGCAGCTGATGGGGTTCCTGGCCCCACAGTTTAAGCTGCCATCCTGCTCCACGCTGAGTCATACTGTGGTGCCAGCCCTGTACATGGCTTTGCAAGAGCGGGTGAAGGAGCAGCTGGCAGGGGCTGGGGGTGCCACTGTCCATTTCACCACTGACCTGTGGTCCAGTCGGAATGCCCAGCATGCGTACCTGGTGGTGACGGCGCACTGGTGGCAGGACCCAAAGTCGGCATTTGACAGTGGCATGAGGGGTCCTAAAGCAGGGTATAGGTGGGCCCTGATTCAGGTGGAAGTCATGGACTGCCCTCACATTGCCAGGAACATAGAGGTAGCCCTGAACGCTTTGGTGGGGGAGTGGGTCACGCCAGGTGCACCGTTCACCCCAGGGTGTGTGGTGACCGATAATTCGGCTAATATACTCAAGACAGTCAGCGATGGGGGCTTCACAAGCATCCCTTGTGCCACACACACCCTCCACCTGGTGGTCAAGGACGCTCTGGGCTTGGGGGATACGGGGATTGGGGAAGGCACCCTTAGATCCCTGATCCAGTGGGGGAGGGAGCTGGCTGGGTTCTTTAATCACAGTGTGAAGGGCAGCAAACTCATCAGGGCCAAGCAGGCAGAGCAAGGCCACCCAGTGCACCAACTGGTTCAGGATGGCTTCACCAGGTGGAATTCCACCTTCCTGACGCTTGAGTGGGTTGTGGAATAGAAAGCCGCCTTGCATCAGGTGCAATTGTACAGAGACAGCGGGGCTCCTCCAGGCTTCAGTGGGGCAGAATGGGAGATCCTCTTCCAGATGGTCTTTGTTCTGCGACCGCTCCTGGAAGTGATGGAGACCATCCGCTCTTCCATGGCCACACTCAGTCAGGTGACCCCTCTGGTCCAGAGTCTCCACTAGAGTCTACAGGAGATTCTGCAGGGGCAGGATTGCGGCCCCCGGGGCAAGAAGCTGGGAGCTGAGGCGGTTGGGCTGGTGCAGAAGCTCAAGACAGGACTGAAGGCAATGTTTGATGCAAGTCATCCCTCTATGGACTCTGAAAGGATGATCTTGTGGGGAGGGTCCGGAAGGCAGAACGGGCTCTTGACAGTGTGCAGCAGCAGCAGCAAGATGCCCTTGGGGATGGGGGAAGTGGAAGCAGCCCCATCAGTCAGCGGGATCCATCCTTGCCTCCAGGTCTAGCGGTAGAAGCAGCAGCAGCAGGATCAGCAGCAGCACCCCTACTGCCAGCAGCTCCTCCTCTGCGCAGCCCACTCTGGGGGGCATGGGGCCCAGCACAAAAGGGCAGACAGCATGGCTGAGGGCAGTGGCATGCCCAGTGGTGCCCAGGGACAGCTACGAGAGGGAGTACGATGGCATTTCATCAGTAGTCAAAACCTACCTGGACGAGGAGCCGTGCATTGATCCTAGCAGTGATCCCTTAGCCTACTGTGGCCGGCCCTGTCCAAACTGGCCAGGAGATTATTGTCCTGCCCACCAACCAGTGTCCCCACTGAGCGAGTGTTCTCTGTGGCGGGGGACATTTGCTCCCCACACCGCCTGAGACTGGGGGTCAAGTTGGTGGAGCAGTTGTTGTTCCTAAAGGTGAACCTTCCGCTGCTGGGATTCCCTGCGCTGCCCCTGGACAAGGAGTGATGGTGCAGTGGCACATGCCATCCCATGCCAGGGGCAGTCGGGACGGGGCTCCTCCTCCTCAATCTGGGCTAGGGCTACTGCTCCTATGCTGCTGAGTTGCTGTCCCTCCGCCCCAATGCCTGGCACTCACCCTGCCTCTCCCTCTCTCACTCTCGTACTAGATGGCATTGGCTGCCTTATCTGACTGACCTCATGATGCAGGGTGACATTGGGAAACAAACTGTAAGCCTGCCAGCCGGCCTATACCTACAAGATCTTGGCCCGCCTATGTGAAGTTGACTGGCTTTTGCTCTCTCATGCTGCACAATCTTTGCTAGCCTATCTGAGTGCCCAGCTGCCAATGTTCCAGCCTGCGTGCCCTACTCCTCCCATGCCACGTTGCCTGTCTGCCTGCCCAGCTTGCCGCTAAGCTCAAAGCATGCCTCAGTCCACCTTCCTGCCTCCCATGCCAAGGTACCTATCTGCCCACCCAGGTTGCCTAGCTCAAAGCCTGCCCAAGCCCGCTGGCCCTACTGCCTCTCATGCCACACTGCCTGTCTGCCCGCCTGCCCAGGTTGCAAAGCTCAAACCCTGCCTCAGTCTGCCTGATTGCTGCTCATGCCACGCCACCTGACTGCCTGTCCCGGCAACCAATGCCTGCTGCTTCTAGTGCCAATGGCCCCCAAGCCTATACGTTGTCTGTGCAAAGCAATCTGTAGAACCCTGGCAACCCACTGTTTGCTGGTGCCAATGGCCCCCAGGCCAGGCCTATACGGCATCTGTGCCAAGGGTTCTGTACCCTGGTAACCAATGTCTGCTGGTGCCAATGGCCCCCAGGCCAGGACTATATGCTATCTGTGCCAAGCGTTCTGTACCCTGGCAACCAATGTCTGCTGCTGCTGCCAATGCCGCCCATGCTGTCTGTAACATGGGTTCTTGGGCCCGTCATTCCTTGCACAGGCAGGGAGGACTGTGGCCAATATCCAGAAGCTGCCACTATATCCCCAGGACCCACTGTCATGGGTCTGGGGCCATCATTCCTTGCACAAAGGCAAAGTCATTCCAGCGCATCAAGAAACAGCCACTCCAGGCCCAGGACTGACCATCAGGGTTCTGGGGCCAAGTTAAAAGCAGGGAGGGCTGTGGCTAATATCCAGAAGCTGCCACACTAGCCCCAGGATCCACCATCATGGGTCTGGGGCCATCATTCCTCACACAGAGGTGATGTCATTCCACCGCACCAAGAAACAGCCACTCCAGGCCCAGGACAGACCATCAGGGTTCTTGGGCCAAGTTAAAAGCAGGGAGGGCTGTGGCCAATATCCAGAAGCTGCCACACTAGCCCCAGGATCCACCATCATGGGTCTGGGGCCATCATTCCTCGCACGGAAATGATGTCATTCCACCTCACCAAGGAACAGCCACTCCAGACCCAGGACCCACCATCAGGGTTTTGGGCCAAGTTAGAGGAAGGGAGGGCTGTGGCCAATATCCAGAAGCTGCCACACTAGCCCCAGGACCAAACGTCATGGGTCTGGGGCCATCATTCCTTGCACGGAGGCGATGTCATTCCATTGCATCAAGAAACAGCTACTCCAGTCCCATGACCCACTGCCAGGGTTCTGGGGCCAGGTTACTGGCAGGGAGGGCTGTGGCTAATATCTAGATGCTGCCACACCAGCTCCAGGACCCAACCTCATGGTTCTGGGGCCATCATTCCTCTCACAGGGCGCTGTCATTCCACAGCATCAAGAAACAGCCACT
>QEPC01013019.1:151324-193264 GCA_003113815.1 Sphenodon punctatus | reverse complement strand
GGCCGAACGGCCGAACGCGAACGCGCGAACCACCCGAACACCGAACGACCGAACACGAACGCACAACCCGATGGCGAACGAACCGAACGGCCGAACACGAACGTACGACCTGCCCGAACAACCGAACACGAACGGCCGAACACGAACGCCACCGAACCGAACGGGCGAACACGAACGCGAGGTACGACTGAACGACCGAACACGAACACACGAACCGAACGCGGCCAAACCGAACCGCCGAACACGAACACATGAACCGACCGCGGCCGAACCGAACTGCCGAACACGAACCGCGATCTGTTCACCCATGCCTAGCAGGGAGGGGAGGGGAGGGTGGGCTAAATTTTTGTATGGGGGTATTTTAAAATTGTTTTAAATATGTCTGGATTTTTATATTGTTTATTTTATGTTGGAAGCTGCCCCGAGATGCCGTAGGCATAGGGGGTGGCATATAAATTGAATTAAATAATAAAATAATAATAACTTTTCATACCAAGTGAAAAGTCTGCACCTTTTCAAAAGTTACAGAGTTTTCACTTGGTATGAAAACTTGCAGACTTTTGACTCCGTACTTTTAAAAGTTCGCAACTTTTGAAAAGGTGCAGTCTGTTCATATGGAGTCAAAAGTAGGGAGTGAGGCCCGGGTGGGGGTTAATTCACATGAAACTGACTAAAGCTTCCTCTTGCTGGCTTACTGCATGTGTGTGTGTGTGTTTCTGAGAGAGAGAAAGGCTCAGCTGGGGGGAGAAGAGTGCATTTGTGTTTAAACAGTGTTATATTTTCTCAAACAAAACTCCAAATAATTCTTTATAGTTCTACACACATCAAAACATACATATATATTATACTAAAACGCTTACCTAAACCAACAAATCATGTCACAAAAACCGAAAAATTACCAAAACAAAAAACTTAATAGTTTTTTAAAAAAAACATTACATGTACAAGAGTTTTTAAAACTAAAAACTTACCTCTTCAAAAACAGCACATTATTTTGACTCTAGCTTTAAATCCCAAAATAATACAAATTCAGTACAATTACAATTAAAAAACCCTTCAACTCCAAACATTTCAACAAAACATAAATGCCAAAAAACATGGAAATAGATTTTGAGCAATATTTAATATTTTATCCTCATCAACATAAATGTAATATATGTACTTTATTCCTTACCATACATACTTACTTATTGATTTTTATGAATAACTATACTTTCACATTTTTCATTATTAAAGTTTAATTTATCATAATTCAACAATGATTTTTTTTTTCTGAGTGCATAAACTCCTTTACATGTATAGAAATTGTATACACTTTATACAATAAACTCTTAACAATGTCAGTGTAGAGAACATTATAGAATTCACTCTACAGAATGTAGTTCTATGGAAACAGCACCATCAGAGCACTAGAGCAGCCCCATCGCCCTCCACAGCCACCTTTGGTGGAGGTGTCATGGAGAAACATAGGGTCACACACGTGTAACACGGGACTACATGTAGACTACAAGTCTGGTAAATATGTAATGAAAAAGGTTCCATATGTATGTAATGTTACAATTAAGAACTGTAAAACTCAAATTAGGGCTGTGACACATCACCAAGCTACAGGAAATGCAAAGAGATACAAAAAATGTGTATTTGGGAACATTTGCCAGACGGAACCCTGTGGAGATGTAGATGGACCTTTATGTTTGACTGGCAGACTTCAGGTTTTCCCCAAGGTGGGAAAACAGACAAAGAAAAAGGAAGACTACTTAAAGAGGCCAGTGAGTCACCTTGGGAGAGTTCTCTCCCAGAGCCATCTTGAGCATCTGCATACGAAAAGCCTGCCAGCAGCAAGGCTGGGGAGATCATGAACAGAGAGGCATGATTTTGCTCTCTACCAACTAAGAAGCCAGTGCCCAGTCGCTTATATTGAGCACTGAGAGGAACCAGAACTTATGGACCTTTGTAGGGTAAGATGCTGATTTAGGAACTCAACCAGTATAGATCAAGAATGCATTATCTTTACCTTTGATTTCTAGTAACCACTCTGTATCAACTATCTTGCTTATGTAATCAATAAACTTACTTCTTATCTTTATGAAAAAGTGTCTGTGTCTAACATTTGGAACACAAGTGAGCAACAAGAGCCCTCAAGCTCTTGCGAACCCAGAGAGTAAAGAGTCTGTAAACGGGAAGGATTGGGCCCTTGAGTGACAAAGGAGTTTCCTTGTGACAAACTTGAATTAGCCAGAGAGAGAAACTAATTCAAGAGGGCTGTGCGCAAGGGAAACTGAGTCATTCAAACCCGGTAAAGTGGGGGTGTGAACCTCCAACCCATGACAGGAGGCATCAAATAGAGCTGGCAGGAAGAAGGGGAGAGAGAAGGCACGTGGTAAGCAGCAGGGCCAGTGACAGGTGCAAGCTGTGTCTGTCAGATGAGGCAGGAAAAGGAGGAGGAGTTCCTCTTCCTCAGCATCTGGGAATTATTAACTGGTAGCTCTTAAAAGAACCATTTGCTTTTTAAAGAATACCGGTCACTCTGGCCATATGCACAATGGTGCTAGCATTCGATTGAATTTTCCAAAGTTTTCCACGAACTGACCTTGGTAATTGGAACTTCGGAACCCAGAAATCTGGAACCGGAGAATGGAATCCCCAGTGAATTCTGCACATTTTGGGGGGGACTGAATTTCAGCACTAGAAATAAAGGCAAAAGGAAGGGAGAGAAGAGGAGAATGAGCCCCAGGCAAGAGGTCTGAATTTAAAAAAAAGTTTACTTACTATGAGCAGCTCCTACTCTTTCCACCTTGTTATATTCCACCCTTTGGAATTGCAGACCTCCTATCTGGGGTTTCCTACCTGGAGTTCGTTCACACCTTCTCCTCCTCTTCCCTTGTCATTATTTCTAAACATTGTATATACCTCAGGCACGATGCACCCTACAGGGCATCAGGAGTGGTGCCCCTCCTGTCCCCAACTAGACTGAGCAGCAACCTCAGAACCTGAGGAGTGGCTACTGCTGCAGTGCAGTTGCACTTCCAGGTCTCCCTGGGAAGCATTGGTCTTGCTTAACAAATAAATACTACTACTACACTGGCAATTTCAACCACACATGTGCATGCAACTTGTGTGGTCAGGAAGAGGAGCAACTGCTGACACGGTGCTACTGGACTTCTTCCTTGTGGCTGGCTGGCTCCTCCTGTTACTGCAGAGGAGGTTGGAGCCCAGGAAGGAGGAGTCATGGAGGGGGACTGGGCTGAGTGGAGGCGGAGCGTTGTGCTGCTATAGTCTGTTGTGTGCTGGATCCAAAAGCCGGCGTTGGGCAGGCAAGAGCCAGGAAGGGGGACTGGGCATAAGGGTGATTGAAACCGAGTCATGACTGACTCTGGAAGGACAGAGTCCTTTGGGGGACAAATCCCCAAGTTTGCAGTATGAGTGGCTGCTTGTCCTGTCCGCACCACAGACATTGGAAATAACAGTTCACTTTTCAGCCTGGGGGGTGGGGGGTGGGGGAGGGATTGTATCTGAGCTCCTATGGAGGAGCAGAAACAGTGCTGTTTTGAAGGCTGCCTGGGTGGCTGACTCAGATGCCCCCAAGCTAGGGCACAGGCTGCACTTTCAGTGCATCACCCTGAAAATTGGTTTGGAGGGATTCAATTTAATGTTGGAGATGGAGCCCAGGCGGGTTACATTTTACCATTGGCTTTGGATCTGCTACCATTGACTTGACCCTGCTGACCGTTGGCTCTGCCCACTGCTGGCCTGGCCCCATCCATTTCTGGCCCCACCTCCACCCAACCAGCATTGGAACCCACCAGCCACTACTGATATACCTCACTGCTTTGCTCAGTATCCGGTTCTAACTCCTGACTTGCCTGATGAAGGACCCTGTGTGGTTCGAAAGCTTGCATACCTCCACCGACTGGAGTTGGTCCAATAAAACTTACCACTATACTACTTTGTCTCGGTTTCTCCACAGAACCCATAGTGGTTCCAAGCAGCTGCCTCTCACTGGTCCCACATGGGGAGCACAACAAAGGGAAGGCATTCCTCCTTGCCGCAGTCTGCCTGCGCACCACCCCCACCTCCACTGAGTTGTGGTTGCTCTAACAATGCTCTAGACTGCGCCCACACCTCTATGGTGTGGAACACGTGTTGAGAGACTGCGTGCACCCCAACAGATAGTCAGTGGCCCCAGGGGCACCTGTTGCCCCAGTTTTGCCTGAACGTGCCCACACAGCAGGCTCCACATTTCGTGGGTTGATGCCATGGGGAGCAGCCCTGAGGCAGGCCTGGCATGAACATCTGCTGGCCACAGAATAGAGAAGCAGGTGAATCCAGAGCTAATGGGGGCAAATGTGGGGCAATGACTCATTTGTTTACACCTTGAGTCTCTGATAGGTAGCTCATAGGACAGAGGCTATCTTTCGAGAGAGGATGGAATTTGTATGGAAAACAGAACTTCAAGATAATGGGTTTAATGTTTTTTATTGTTGGCCTTTCCCCCTGAAATGTTATAAGCAGAAAAATAATGCTGTTGAAAGTATATTAAAAATATTAGACAACTAATTTACCACAGCCAATTTACAGCCAAGCTGTATAACTCCTGAACTTCATGAAGTTAATATTAAATCAATGACCTTTTTCTTTTTTAAATTTAATTTTTAACTCAAATTGCAAATGTAATAAATAGCTTTTCGAAAGGCAGTTAGTTTATCATTCAACATCTACATTCAAACCAGCAGACTACATTGTCTAGAATACCAGTTAAATAACATATTGTAGCATATGTCTCCCTTTAAGAAGAGGGCGTGTAGCTCCATTTTAAAAATTATTTATCCCAGCCTATCCTTTAGGCTCAGGGTAGCTTACACTTCTTTTAACTGATCAACTAGTTAACTCAACTCTTTATCCTCACAACAACCATATGAGGTAGGTTAGGCTGAGAGATTTGTGACTGGCCCAAGGTCACCCAGTGAGCTTATGCCTAAAGTGAGATTTGAACCAGGGTTCTCTCCCTATCTCCTTGACTAAGTATTGACCTCTACACCACACTGGCTCTCCATGAATATTAACAGCTGTTGTAGGTTCCACGCATATGTTGGGTGGAAATGACAAATGTAATTTTTCTGATAATAAATATATATACTTGATCCTGCAATTTACATTGGCATAAGTGGGTAATTTCAGACGTGCACCGGGCAGGTCCAACCACCCTAACCATACCAAAAGCTAGTGTATGTGTATGTCATGGTGGCTGCAAACGTCTATGCTGTATTTCATTAGTATTACATTTTATACACAATCCTGCTTCTACAAACTTACAACACTAACATTTATTTAGATATCTTATTTATAATCTTCCCATGTATTTTTAAATATGCCTCTTAAGGCTATTATTTGCAGTAGAGCTGACCATTGCTAATTCCCCACTACTATATATCTATCCTCACTTTAAATGCCTCTCTCGTTTTATGTTAACTATAAAATGCATGAGTCCCAAGAATTTTCTTCTTCTGCCAACACACTCTGCAGGCAGTGAGTCTAGTTAAGGAACATGTGGCAGGATGCATAATGTTCCAATTACATGTTGCAGGAATACTCTGATCTATAAGAAAACTCTTAGACGCTGGAATCAACCCTGCATGGCAACTAAAATTTAATTTGGTCTCCTTCTATTCTTTTTTTCCATATTTGTGGTGGCACTTAATTGATCCTTGCATTCTAATTTATCAAAAGACCTCAATGCCATTACATTTTTGTTCACAGAAAATCAATTACTTTAATGGGAAAATATTTTTTTCAATGGAATAAGGGGTTTGTGGTGAAAACCAGATCTCTCTGATGATAACGATCAGGTGATTGTGGCTAGGGTTTGGGGCTTTTTAAAAAATAAACCAGGCTTTAAACAGCATTTACGACTATTTGCCAAGCACAGCATGGGTTACTTTGGTCAAACCTTTTAACTTGAATGTTTTCAGTAGGTAGTTTACTAATGCTGTATTATACAGTTTATGTATATATTGCCCTCTTTATTCAAGGCTACTTCGAGAATAGGTTTAAACTTCAAAGAATGGAGCTTGGCTATACATCTGTCCCTACTGGTGGGCTGGCATAAGTGTTCTGGATTTGCTAAGTGCCTCAAAAGGCTGCACTCTATCAGGACTCCGATGATCCAGGGGCCTGTTTGAGCTGCCAACAGAAATACGGGAAGTGCATGGAAACCATGACATGAGAAGGCTCAGTACCTTTTCAGTCATCTTAAAATTGTTGGATTTTTTTAGTTCATTTTCTCATTGTAGGGAAGAAAAGAGGTGGCAGTTTGTGCTCATGCTGGTCAATGGGCTAAACCAATTATTTTAGAGAAGGATAGTTCTCAGACAGGCTCAGAAAGACTGAGGTGGTGGATTGGGGGTGTAGGATAGTTGGGCTGGGCCTGGACTCAGATTCCAATTATGGACACTGACAGCAAGAGGTAGGGTCTCCAAGGTGGAGGGCAAGAGCCCCCTCTTCAGGCAGCTGCTGCTGTAGAGAGCCGCCCCTTGGGAGCTCTGCTGCAAGCTGCCATGGGGTTCTGGGGGTGGCTGGAGCCCATTGAGAGCCATGCTACTGCTCCAAGGGGCCCACTGGGAGCCACCACTTTTGTCACTGTTTTGGGGAGGCTGACTGGAAATCACTGTAGGTTGCCAGTGCCACTGGGCCTCAAGTGTGGCTTTCTGGCAGCAGGACTCTTGGGCAGCTCCTATTTCCCTCCGCCACCCACAGTGGCAGCAGCCCTCTCAAGGTGGGTCCCACCTAGCCTTGGTCTCCCTCCTGAAGGTAGCTGTGCCCCTATGGCTCCCAGCTCTCCACAGAGCAGCAGAAATCCTGCCAGGGTTTTCAAAGTGGGTGAGAATGGGGCTAGGGGTGAGATGAACATCTATGCAGCTATCACTAGTATTCAGCAGAACAGAGGTAGCTTTGCTGCCCAGATGTAGCTTCGGTACCCTGGGCCCATCTGGTTGCTATCCAGTTGGATATTTGTGGGGATGGGTGTGCAAGTGAGGGAGACACTGCGGTTTGGTGTGGAGCTGCACAGGGTGAGGGGAGCATGGGTGGAGAGGCTTACCTGCATGCAGGGTACAGCAGTGGGCAGAATGTGTGTTGGTATTTAACCCCTTGGGGGAGAGCTTGATAGCTAGACCATAAAGAGGTCAAAGGTACAGAGTCAGACACAGGGTGAAATGCCAAAGTAAAGAGAGTTTATTACCAGTGAGGGGCTGAGTGCTGGGAGACACAGGACAGCAAACTGGACAAGAGCATTTGGGGTTCCAGTGACACCTTGGGGTGTATTTATAAGTCTAAGAGAAAGGCCCCAAACCTGACCAATGAGGGGTAATCTCATTGGAATATTCATACATTATTTATTTATTTAAATAAGAATTTTTATCCCACCCCTCCTGCCAAAGGCACCTCGGGGTGGTTAACAATTTCATTAAAATACATATATTAAAACACAACTCATAGCAAAAAGGAGAAAGCTAAAAGTATAAATGAAACCCCTCCCACCCTAACACCCAACCCCACTTCCCATCACCCATATCTCTTGCCAAAGGCCTGAGGAACAGCCAGGTCTTTCATACTGGTCAAAAGGAAGGGAGGTCTGGGGCCAACCAGGCCTCTTCTGGGAGGGAGTTCCACAGTCTAGGTGCAACCACGGAGAACGCCCTCTCCATAGTTGACCCCCTGGAAACCCAGGGGACTTCAATAAAGGTTCCCCTGGTTGACCACAGGGGCTGATCCAAGTCCCAGGGTGTGAGGAGGTCCCATAGGTAGGTAGGGCCCAGGCTGTTCAGGGCTTTATAGGTAAGCACCAGCACCTTGAATCAGGCTTGGAAAACTATAGGTAGCCAGTGCAGAGAACAGAGCACAGGTGTAATGTGCTCACAGCAGGCTGTCCCCATAATCAGATGGGGTGCCGCATGCTGCACCAGCTGCAGGACCATCATCATGGGTAGCCCCATGTAGAGTGTATTACAATAGTCTAGTCTCAAGGTAATGAAAGGCTAGCATGGATGATGGTGGCCAGGTCAGAGTCCAAGACATACAACCAAGACTGCCGCACTAGATGTAATTGTCAGCAAGCATTCCTTGCCACTACCCGCAGCTAGACATCCAGGTGGAGTTGGGAGTCAAGGAGCACTCCCAGACTCTGTCATGAGTGGGCCTTGAACCGCTGGCCTTGGGTGAGGCACTCCCTGCCTCCTGCACTAATGGCAGCTTGCTGCAGGGAGCATCTTTCTTCCTCCTTTTGGTATTCTCCCACTCTCTCTCTCTCCCTCTGTCCCCTATGCACACCTGGTGGAGGGAGTGGGCCCACCTGTCACAGCCTGATTGACTCTGTGCTGTAATTAGGACTGCGGCAGATGCAGAACTTCTTGTCATCCTTCCTTGATGCTTGCTCAGCCCATTTCTCTTGTTTTGCTTTTTCCTTGTGACTTGTTTACATGCCTGTTTGTGTTAGAGTTCTGTGTGGGTGAGTCTTCTGTGTGCTGCTAACCCCTTTGTGTTCCTTGTGTATGTAGCACTTCCCTCCCTTGCTGTTGTGTGTAACTCTTGTTCCCTTTGTGGGCCTGCACTGTGTATACCCTGTTTGTCTCTTGCTTTCACTCTGTCATGTCTCCATGTTGCATTGCCCCCCTCATGTCCTGAGTCCCTCACAGTCTGCCTCGTTCCCTATTGACCTATTCTCCTATCACCTGTGTTTGTCATGTCCTGTGTTTCTTCCTTGTTCCACCTTATAACCCTATTGCTCCCCCAGCTCGGGCCTCCTTGTTCCCTGTTGTTCCCCCAGCCTTGATTCACCTAGTGCTCCTTGTCTCTGGTTCCCTGTTGCTCCCCCAGTTCTTTGTTGTACCCCTTGTTCCCTGTTGTTCCCCCAGCCTTTATTCCCTTAGTGCTCCCTGTCGCTCCCCCAGTACCCCATTGTTCCCCTAGTTCCCTGTTGCTCCCCCAGCCTTGGTTGCCTTAGTGCTCCCTGTTGCTCCCCCTTGCCTCTGGCACCTTGCCCCTGGTCTCGTGCTCTCTGCCTATAGTTTCCCGTCCCTTGACCTCGATGATGAGTCATCTGCTTTCTTAGACCAGCTTGGCTGGTACTTATGCTGATCACTCTGTCTCCCTGGTATCGGAGAGTGGCTGAGAGGTCCCCTTGTTACTTTCCTTGTCTCCTCCTTCCTTTCCCCTGCCTACCCCTCCTCCCCTCCCTAGGCTACAGTCTCCGGAGCCTGACAGCCCTTCCTCCCCTTCCTAATGGTCCGGTTGCCGGCGTGTGACAGACTCTGAATCTGAGGAACCACTGGGGGGCAAGCCCCATCAATGATGGTGGATGCCACTCCCCCTGCCTTACTCACCAGCATCATCTTCCGCCTTGTTGGGATTCAGCCTCAGTCAGGTTGCCCTCCTCCAGTCACCCAAAGCTGCCAAATACTGAGTAAGCACTGAGTTCTTACATTTTGCAGAGGGTGATATTCACAGTACAACCCTTTTTAGGCTCTAGGCTCTTTGAATGGGAAGCCTCTGGCCTAACATAAGCTCAGGCCAGAGACAGAATCTGGTTCACTTCAGTGACCCATACCTGAGGGCTTACATTCCCCTACCTGTTTTCAAGGTTTTGGAGAGCCCCTTTTCCTCTCTCACTGGCTACCTTGGCCAGTTTTTCCCTCTCACTTGCCACCTGGCCAATTATACGCTGGGTACAAAATTAACTATTTTTTTCAGTTCTACATTCCACCCCTGCCCAATCTCAAAACTTCCTTCCTGGTGTGACCATTTGCAAGCGGACTGTATGCCACTTGGAAATTTTCAGAGTGGGTGAGGACTAGGGATGGAGTACTGGCATGAGTCCTGCTGTAGCAGACCAGAGTCTGGTGGGCTTCCTGGACCCTGGGGAGGGTTTGTGTGAGCTACTGGCAATCTGAGTAATGCTACAGGTGCACCAATTGAGTAAAGAGTATCCTTATAACTGGACAAACAGCTGCAGGAGAGCATGGCTCAGCCCAGGCCTGGGAGGGGCAGTTCTAGGAGAACTTCAGGGAGAGAAGCTCAGTCTGGTGAGGGCTCCTGATGGAGCAGGAGCCAGAGGAGAAAGCTCTGTGCCACACAAAGGGGAGGGGCTTGAAGGCTGCTGTAAAGAGATTAGAGGTGGGACCCCAGGCCCATTACCGGTTACCGGATTTACTGGTTACCGGTTCTCTAAAAACCGGATTCCCGGATTAAATCTGGTATGCCGGTACCGGATTTATTTCATTGAGTTCAATGGGGCGCTGTGTCCCCATTGAAATCAATGAATTCCTTCCCCCTCCCCCTCCCACGCTGCGTGGGTGGAAGGGGGGACACCCCCCACCCACCCTGCCCAGCCTAGATTTTTGTTTAAAAAAAGACCCAGAGGCGAGCCCACGCCCCAGCACCAGCGGCCGCGGCGTCCCCGCAGCCGCCGGTAAGTATGACCCGATCCCTGGGGGGGGTGTTTAACACCCCCCAACCCCCCAGGGATCACCCCTACTAAAGTTCAGTGCGCTTCCTTACCTTGCGGAGCTCCGGCGGCGGCGGCGGGCGGTCCGGTGGCCTCAGCGCCGGCTGTGGCTGCTGGCATCAGAGACGCTCTAGGTCTTCCGGGGAAACCCGGAAGTTCCCCGGAAGGCCTAGAGCGTCTCTGATGCCGGCAGCCACAGCCGGCGCTGAGGCCCCCGGACCGCCCGCTGCCACCGCACCCGGAGCCCCACAAGGTAAGCAAGCTATGAACTTTAGTAGGGGTGATCCCTGGGGGGTGGGTGGGGTGTTAAACACCCCCCCAGGGATCGGGTCATACTTACCGGCGGCTGCGGGGACGCCGTGGCCGCTGGTGCTGGGGGGTGGGCTTGTCTCTGAGTCTTTTTTTAAACAAAAATCCAGGCTGGGCAGGGTGGGTGGGGGATGTCCCCCCTTCCTCCTGCGCAGCCTGGACTCAGGGAGGGTTTGTTTTTTTAAACTTTTTTGTGGTGGGGCTTTAAGTTTTTTTACATTGCAGCCATTTTTAAATGGCTGCAATGTAAAAAAATCCGGTACCCGGACCGAATTTACCGGGTCGAATCCGATAATGCCGGTACGCCCGGTACTGGCATTATCGGATACCGGATTTACCAGTTTTCCTGCCCCTAAAAGAGATGGACTTTTTTTAAGGAGACTGCTGGAGAAGCAGTCAAAGGGGTTTGAGTCCTGGCAGGCAAATGGGTTGCCTAGACCTACTAAGGATGGGAGCCTGCCAAGAGTGAGCAGCAAGCTGCTAGAGGTTGCTTGGAACTATAGCCTCTGCCAGGGGGCTGACTGACCCTGGGAAGTTTAGCGAGACTTTGAGAAAAGCACTGGGAGTAGGTTAAAGGTGAAGATATACTGAATAAAGAGACTTTTGTGTGCTAATTCCTGTGTGAGACTGCTGCTTGGGCCCCAATTCTGCCTGACTTAGGGCGGGCAAGGCTTCACCCTGTTATACCAGCCCACCCTGGACATTTCCTAGCAGCATTCAGGCTGCTTGTAAAAAATCCACCCCCCTCAGTGTGGGACCCAGGTTCATTTGAACTCCCTTGCATACTTCCAAAAATTTCCAGAAGCTGAAGAGGGACAATCCTGCCCCTGGCCAATAAGCTCCACCCTAGCAAAAATCTATGCCCCCTCACACACTTACATTCTCTTTCTCACACACACTCTCTTTCAACATTCAAGTGCATTCAGAAAGGCAGAAGCTTTCCTGCTCATCATTCTGCTCAGTTTCTTGTCATTCCATCATCTCTCCAGTGTCCTCTCAAGTGCTTTTCCTGGGAGGCACCCACAAAAGAGGGTCCTGAGGCATACTGGTCTGTTTGTCTCTCTCTCTTGAAAGAACTTTGACCCCCCCTGAAAGAAGGATGGTAGGATTCTGCATTAGGGTATGCTTGGAGGTATGTCTTCACTCCATGGTAACTAGGTCACTGTGGTAGACATGATGGTGATAGACAGATGATGGCTGGTCAAACTCATAAAAAAAGCTACAAATAGCAAAACAGAATGACTTGCCCCAGTTCATTGTAACATGTGAGTACTATCAAGAAAGCAGTGACTTTGGGCAGTTTTAGTCTGGGAGAAACAAACTTGCACCGGGGGGGGGGCAGGGGCAGTGTTAGACGTTCACCCCTCACTACTGGAAGTTGGTCAGGTACCAGCAAACTAGCACATGTTTGGAGATCTGGACTTGTAAAACCCCAAACTTTTAGTGGCGCCCAGCTGACTTCCAGTAGCGGGGGTGAAAGTCTAATCTCCTCTGCGTGAGTTTGTTTCAGAAGTCCAGGAGAAACGAGGCTTGTGTAAAAAACGCCCTTACACAGACATGGGGGATATCAGTACAGAACATAAACCTAGCCTGCAGCATACACATAGACAATAGTTACACATTCATAGAATCATGCCTGTTTGTTTTTCCCTCATTGGCTGGCTTAGGGGTTGCTCAACTCTCCTTCCTTCTTCCGTTGCTGAAGCAATGGAGCAGCAGAAAGAGCTTTTATCTAGCTAGGAGCATCTCGCCATTAGTTGCACGCATATGAGGGAAAGTAGGAAAGGATGCCAAAGACATTAGGACTCGGAATAGGAGAAAATAAGTAATCAAAGGAGTGGAGTAGGAGAGTAGAGGGGAGAGGAACAGAGACCTGAGATTATTTCAGTGGAGGGAAAAGTCTAGGGTCTGAGTATGATCATAAAATTCACAGTGCTGTGTTTAAGTAGCAGATGATCCAACCCCCTTTCTTGAATTGTGAGGATGGTGACTAGAAAAGGAGCTTACTACAACATTCGTAAGGATCTGAAGGTAGATAATGTCCCCTGGTTTCAGAAGTTGGGGCCAACTCATTCTGATGACCTTGCATGTTTGTCAATATAATAAAACATACCTGGCCTAGAGCAACTTAGAGTAAATGTCACAGACAATTAGGCCGCTTTTAGACGATTGGCCTGGGAAATGCGTTCAACACGGCAGGAGGAAAAGCCGTGCGGGGGGTGTTTACATGCACCGGAAGTGCCCGCCCGCCGTAGGAATCAGCAGTGTGCGCAGCCTCCCATGGCCTCTTTGAAGACGCATTCTGGAAACCTTGATATCAGGGAGGCTGCATGCACCCCTGATTCATACAGTGGGTGGCCATGTCCAGGGAGTGTAAATGCACCCTGCATGCCTTTTCCTCCCACCACGTTGAAGAATGCGCTTCCCAGGCCACTCATCTAAAAGTGATCTCTCACTTTTTTTTTTGCATAAAATCAGCATACAATGTTAGAGCTGCAGAAATCTGCTTTAGGAATTTAAACTTTTTTGCAGGGGAGGAATCCTCCCCCTGTAAGCTAGTTTGATTGCTTATTATTTTATATACATAGACTCTGTATCTGGAAGCACCAGAGATTATTTTACCTGTACAAACTGTGTGCATGTGTGCATGTACACACACACATATGCTTGATTTCATTTGCATAGCTATAAGCTGCAGATAAAATTTCTTTCATGTGCCTTACTTCTCTTGTCCACATACGCTTCCCTTTGAATGTCCTTGGTCTTTTTTATCTGAGATTCACCCACTTATGCCCATGCAGATTCGCTATGTAGGCATGAGTGGGTGCCCCCCATGTGCATGCCACGGTGGGTGAGGGGGTTGTGCTCCCGCGACCCACACACCTCCACTCATCACCCACTCGCAGAGCAATTTGCCAAAACGGCGATTGCTCCATGAGTGGAGATGCAGGGGGGATCGGTGTCCACTCTGGTGCACTGACCTCCCCACACCGCCCATGGTGCTGCGGTGCTCACCAGTCTCCCCTATACCATGGCCCATATAAAAAGTCCTACTTTTCAACACTGCAATCATGCCATGCAACATCAAGAGCAATCCCAAAAGCAACCAAAAATCATGAGTTTTCCCCTCCTCAGAATCATAATGACAATTATTGGATAAACTGGGTTCAACTCTGGTTTAAACATTTATTTATTTATTTATTTATTTAAATGCACAACCACTCAACATTATAAACAAGGGACTGCTGAAGCCCCAATCTGAGGAAACCGCTTGAGCTATGTTTCTATGACTGACATTTGTGAGGACCATCATACATGTTTGAAGAAGATCCATCCAGAAAATAAAAAGTTGTGACTGTTTAAAAGTGAATTAGTTGTGGTCAAAATGCACAGCGTCCTCGCGATTTTGACTCATCTATATCTCCTCCCCCTGGATGAGCTGAGCCCCTATACTTCACAGGCCTGGAGCATGAGATCAATAGCAACTGCTTCTGCTATATGATAGTGATCAGTGCAGTCACAAAAGAGTTATTAAAGATTTAAAAATCAGTTCTACAGGCTTGCGCGTGTGCAATAGAGGTGCCCATGCTTCTGCTGACAGGGAGACATGCCTGGCAGTGAACTTCAGCAGCATGAATGAGGAGACGGGAGGGGGGAGTAGGGACTCTTTGCCACCTCGTTCCCACTCCTCTGCTGCTACAAATTAACAATGGAGCCTGTGACCATACGAATGGCGGCAGCCGGCCAGCCAAGCCAGAAAACATGTCCACTGCTCAAACGCGCTGTGGGTGGGAGAAGCAGCCTTTGCAGGTCACAAGCCCTGGTCGGGAGCACTGAGAAGCCCAGGTTCTCCAGCGCTCACAACCAGGATATGTCACTTGCAAAGGCCAGCCTGGCGCGCTGCCCTTTCCCCATGGCCCATTGCAGGGGAGCACCCACGTAGGTGGAGTGCATGGGGGAGTGATTCAGAAAGGTGAATTTGAGTGTGGCTACTTCATCCATGGAGACTTCTGCTATACACTTCCCCCACCCATGGGGGCAGGGGAAGCACACCAGGCTGGTCTTTGCAAGTGACATATTCCGGTTGTCATGGGAGACTGGACCTCCACCCCACCCCATCACCTTGCTCATTTAAAAACACCCAGGGATACATTCATGATCATAAGAAGAAGCATAAATGAGCTATTTAGATGGAGCTAGAGAAAGCTTGACAAAAGAGGTAGGTTTTTAGGAAGAATTTAAAGACTGGGAGGGAGGGAGGGAACAGAGTGTATGTACCCAGAGGAAGAACTAGGAGGCAGGATGGATGAAGGAGAAAATACAGTTATGGGAGCAGGAGACTCTGGAACAGGTGAGAATGATGACAGATGAGGAGCAAAATAATGTAATGGCAAATGAGGGCACAAAGATAGGGAGGATCAAGGCCATGAGCATTATAACTCAGCTGTATGTCCCTTGAAGCAGAAAGGCCACCTAATGGGGGCTTGTTTCAGAGGGAAAGATTTGTTGCATAGGGAGTGAGCACTGAAAAGTGGCCATCAGTATGTGGCATGGCCGAGAATGTGCTATTTGCCATATCTCGTAGCCTATTGCATTTGAGGTGCAACTTAAAGCTCCTTTTTCCTGATGGAGCTTCAGAGGTGGTGGTAGCATAGCATGCACTCTGCCTTCCCTAGGGTGTGAATTGTCCAGGGATGCAAGCGGTTTCCATTGTTCCAGAAGAAGCAATATGCAACACTGGGCTAGTAGAGCTGTGCAGCGCTGTAAGTGTTGCATGCTGTATTATTAGTCTTTTGTCCACTAATGGCAGAGCTAATTTTCTCACACATGCAGATAAAAGTCACACCATGCACTGAGCACTCCCTTTCATGCTAGACCCGTTTAATATCTTCTTCCACTCATGGGGCCCCTTGAGCTTATCAAGCAAGGAGTCTCTTTGATGTGTATTTGTGGATATTTAAGACATTAAACTGCCAAAGAAGTGAATGTGATCGGGGAACTCAGTTCAAGAAAATGTGAACCTAATCAAGCTTTGTGGATCTACAATATCTTAACAGAGCTCAGTCTAGAAATATATTGTCTTAGCAATTTATGTCCTTGGACTTTACAAGATTGTTACTTAACTTTCAAATTGCCCAAGTCTGTGGAGAAACTGGGAACATGGAAAAGTGACCTTAACATTAATGTGGCTTCAATGTAAGACTGTGTTGCAAATATTATTTTACTACAGTATTTGAGTGTATTAAGGAAGTCTGTACCCCATCAATATAACTTAATAAATACTCAAATTCGGACCACATTCTCCTTTTGCATCCCATTTTTAGATGCTGCTCTTACAAAATTAATGGAGCATTTGTCTCTTTCTTGACACATTCTCACTTTGTATACAAGTAGACACATAGGGTGAAAACAAATGAGACGTTAGCCCATATTAGTCTGCACCTGCCACATGTTCACCCACTCGTTTATTAGATGGGCGCCAGATGTTAGCCCTCCCTCACCCGCCATGTGGCCAACACCCATCAAACACTCATGGCACCTTTGAGGAAATCGCAGGCCGGCTGTGCAGACTAATCTGGGCTAATGTGCATCCACATCACGTGTCTGCAACCCTACCATTAGGTTGCATGCAGCCTCACCTGCATACAAGTTCGCCAGCACCATAGAGTCGTAGGCAGAAGCCTAGAGTGCTCTGTGTCTGCTTCCAGCCCTCTCTCCGGTCTTGCTCTCACTGGTGCCTAAATGCACCACACCATTCTCAATGAGCCATTTCCCCACTGCAACCACTCTTGCTCCCAGCACGGAAGCTTTGACCACTGGTGGACATCTCTCCATGCCTGTCTTTGCCCCAGAGCCAGCATGGGTCAATGTGGACATGGAAACCATGATTTGCACAACTCCAGATCGAGAACCAACACATTACTTCAGTGGAGTTTTTTTCTTGGCTGAGGAGAATAGTTAGTGAACGCATCTGGAAGAGGATTCAGATTTGCTCTAAGACTTCCATTTATTGTTATCTAACTATGCTCTTTATTGTTTACTGTGTTGCCAAGTGGCCAGGAGAATGCTGTGGCGGAGCAGGAAAATCACTTGGAAACAGTTCCACAGGATGGAAAAGGTATGCATGGGAGTGCGTGGGAAGGCACCATGGTGGGCCCACAAGCTTCTGTGGCAGTAAAAGGATCAGTAGTGGTGCTCACCCAAGGACACCTGGGGCACTGCCCCCTTACCTCTCTCTCTCTCTCAATCTCTGGCGGCTGGCACTGCAGTCTAAGTCAAGTCCGATCATTCTTGGGTGACCGTACCAACAATTTCTGAGGCTCCACAGGTCACCAAACTGTCAGGCAGCAGCAGGTGCAGCGATATCAATTTCAGGGTGGGGGGGCACACTAGTGAGAAACTGCACGTGCACAGGTTCAGGAGGTGCTGATGCCTGCAGCACAGCAAGCAGCACACCGCGCGGTGAGCACGCATAATAACTTTACTGTGTTTGGGGGTGGGGCTGGGGGTGGGGAATGACTGTGCTCTGGAGTCCCATAAGGGACAAAACTATTTTGAACGTGCTTTGGGCGGCTCAGAGCACAGTCCAAGTGCACATATTTTCCCAGTGCCTGTCAACTGTGGGGGCTTGGATGAAATCAAGCCATCTACAATTGAATCCTGACAAGACGGAGGTGATGTTGGTGGGCGAGGGCTTGGGGCACCTGGGGGTGGTTGAATCTCCTCTTGTTGTGGGGGGTTCGCCCTCCCATGGTCTCTCAAGTGTGGAGTCTGGATGTGCTCCTCAATTCATGGCTTAGCCTGGAATTTCAGGTTGTGGCCATGACGGGGAGTGTGTTTTGGCAGTTATATCTTGTCCGGTGGCTTCGGTCATATCTGTCAGACTCTACCCTCGCCACTGTCATCCATGCCTTCATCACCTTGAGACTGGATTACTGCAATGCACTCTACGTGGGGCTGCCTGAGAAGCTGGTCCAGAGGCTGCAGCTGGTGCAGAATGCTGCAGCCCGTCTCCTTACGGAAGTGGGTCGCAGGGAGCACATGACACCAGTGCTCCGGGCTCTGCACTGGCTGCCTATAAAGTACAGGGCCAGGTTCAAGGTGCTGGTTTTAACCTTTAAAGCCCTTCATGGCATGGGCCCTGCTTATCTGCGGGACCGCCTCACACCCCATGTGCCTGTGCAACCCTTGAGATCATCCATGGGAGCCTTTTTGGAGGTTCTACGGGTGAGGCGGGTGGTCACCGATGTTAGATCTTTTTCAGTGGTCACACCTGTGCTGTGGAATTCACTCCTGGAGGAGTCTCAGTTGGCTCCCATTCTCCTGCTGTTTCGGCATGTATGTAAGACCTGGCTGTTCCGTCAGGCTTTTGGCGAGAGGTAGGGGTGGGGTGGGGTGGGGTGGGGGGGTTCCCCGCATTTTGTATTTTTAATTTTTAAAAACATTTTTGTATTGTTTTTACTGAATGCTGTTCGCCGCCTGGGTGGGATATAAATTTTAAAGAAATAAAAAAAATAAAAATATTGGGAAACGTTAATTTCCCATTGGATGCATGAGGGGCAGGCTTTCCTAAGAGCCCTATGGGCTCAATTTTAAAATGACACCTGGGTGTCAATTGCAGATGCTCAGGTGAGATGTGCTGTGACTGTGAGGCAGTCAGGGACCAGCACGCATGCTCAGTGACTCGAGTCAACTCTCAAGAAGCAAACAGTGTGCCATCCAGCTGCTTGACTTTGGTGATGAATAAATCGGGTGGGGGGGGAGATTGGGGATGGAATGGGACTGGGATAGACTGGAGAATGTGGGGTGGGGTGGATGGGGAGAGACTGGGAGAGACTGGGGAATGGGGGAGAGGTGGATGAAGAGAGGCTGGGGAATGGAGGAGGGTGTGCAGGGGGAGACACTGGGCCCGCTTTTAGACATGCAGCTGGATCAGGCACGGGAGCGGCAAAACAGCCGTGGCGCTGTTTTAGACAAACCGAAAGCGGAAGTTGTGCGCGTGATCCGGCGCCGCGCATTCTTTTCCGGCCGCGTATGTCACCCCAGAGAGATCAGGGTGGTTCGCTCGCGGTCGGCAAAGAATGCACGGCCCCAGATCACACGCACAACTTCCGCTTCCGGTTCGTCTAAAACAGCGCCGCGGCTGTTTTGCCGGTTCCGCGCCTGATCACAGCTGCACGTCTAAAATTGGCCTGGGAGAGACTGGAGAATGGGGGGAGGGGGAGAGATGGAAATGGGGAAGGGGTGGTTGGGAAAACACTGGGGAAACAGGGCTCGCTCAACCATGTTTTGGGGGACAAGTTAAAATCTTCGCCTCACTGCTGCTTTTGTGGTGTGGTAAGGACTACACATAATGTTGCCTTAAGATGGTTTGCTTTGCTTGCTCTTTGTTTGCATTATGACAAGATAGCTCTCTACTCATGCTTGGGAGGGAGAAGGAAAGCAGCAGCAATGCATTAATGATGCAATGCATTCTTCTCCCCTCCCAGCATGAGTAGAGAGGCCATTTTGTAAATTTGTGGGTCCACTGGCCATGGCTACTCTTTTTTAAAATGATCCCTTTGCTGTTTCACTGCTACTCCCTGCTGCTGGAAAGTATTTTGTGTGGACAACATTTGGCTGCTGGGGATAAGGTGTGGCTGCTGGAGATGCTGGTCTGGATGTGCCTGGTTTGGTGACAATGCAGAACTGAAAGGGACCAAATATTTTAAAAAGGGGGCCTGTGTGCTTGGACAGGCCTTTTGTTGGTGTAGCTACTAGGGATGCTGGTCTGGATGGGCCTGGTTTGCTTGCAATACAGGCCTGCAACTGCTCTCCTTGTGAACATAGGAGAAAGTAGGTAGGAGCACAGCAGAAGAGAAGGCTGCAGACAACAAGGAAACTCTTTCCCCCTGTTCCCCACTGAACCCATCTCTTCCCCCTTCTTCTTCTTGTGCTCCAAAACCAAACCATTTCCCTCCTACTTCTCTGTCCTGTCCTTCTCTTCCCTTTCATTCTCTTCTGATTTGGCTTGTCACAGAACAGGGAGCTAACTCATTCCTCCCAAGTTCTCCAAGCCAGAAGGAAGGCTTTTCCCAAAGCCTACACCTTCAGAAGACTACAGGTGGCCAAGTATGCCATGAAAAACAAGGATTTGAGGGTTCAGGATAAAGGTAGGTGATGGCTACGTGAACTATTTTTTTAACCTACTATGGTTAATTTGGACCCGGTGGGAAAGAGAGGAGAGTGGACGGGACCCCAGTAAGAGGGTTCTCTATTCCTCAGTGGCAGTGCTTCACACAGCAGCGTTCCCAGCATTAAGTAATGTAATGTCCATCCAACGTTAACCCTGGGAACTCCTTGCTGCTGGGTTATGCCCTGGCTCCGCCTACCATTGCCCTGGCTCTGCCTCTAGACCAGACTGTGCTCCTAGAACCGCCAGTGGAAAAGCTGCCAGCAGCAGGTTGAACCCATCTACTGCCCCACTAGCCTCCAAACCCACCAGCTGCCCCTGAAAAGGATGAAGCCAAGATAGCAGCCAGGAAGGGGGAGAATTGTGCAAATGTCAGGTGTTTCTCTACAGTGATCTGGCCCGTGGGCTGGTGGGGGTGGGGAAAGGCACCATGGTGGGACAGTGGGCTGACGTGGTTGGAGGAGGAAGCCAAAATGGTGGCTGGACATGGAAGCATAGATGGCAGCTGGGGGGTGGTGCGAATGACAAGAGAAGAATTCTGTGCTGCTAGCATCCCATTGCAGCAAGTGCCCCAGCAGTCACCTAGGCCAGGTACTCTTTCCCACTTTGCTTTGGGAGTAGAAGCCAAAATGGCAGTGTGTGTGTGTGTGTGAAAACCAAGATGGCACCTGCAAGAAGAACCACATGGCACTGGGATCCCACAGCAGCAACTGCCCCAGCAGCTGATTGGGTACTCATTCCTGCTTCCCTTTGGATAGATGGAGGGCTAAAAAGTGAGTGGGTGTGGGCCTGAAACATCGGGGTGGGGTGCAAGGTCAGAAGTAATGAATTTCCTTGTTGACTTACTACAGATCTGCCAGTGCAACAGGTGTGAATGGAACTCCCTTCCATGAGTGCCCATATGTTGTCCTCTTTCTGCTTAGGACAACACATGAAAAAAATCAAGGCTACAAAGTAATGATATTTTCTGAAATAATACAATTTTTATCATTTTTGTAAAATAAAATCATTTGTGTAAAATTATTTATCTAAAATAAAATGTATTTTATTTTAATACAATAAATAATTTTAATTAAAAAAAATAATTCAAATAACATTTTATCCAAATTTTTTTACTAAACACATAAGGAGTAATTTCAGACGTTACGAGACAACATGCAACCACAGTGAACCACAGTCAATCCCGCAGCGGGGCTAAAGAGCCCTGAACATCTGATTGGCGTTATCCAGATTTTCACCACAGTCAATTACCCGTAGGGGCCAAAGCCAACCACGGTTCCGGAGGTCGGGACGGGACCACCTCCGGAATCGTGGTCAAAGTGATTCCCACCGGGAAACCACCAAACGTAATGACTGAACAGCAACCACCAGCCAGGAGCAAACAAAATGATCCCCAGCTGTGGTGAAAGCACGCTGCGTCACTGCCAGGCAATGAGCAACACACAGACCAGCGAGGGAGATTTAAAGGGCACACAGCAGCAGGGGAATGTGGCGGGATGGAGCAAGGCAGTGGGGTGAGGAAAACGGAGGGCAAGCGAGGAAAGAAGGAGGAGGAGGAGGTGGTGGTGGTGGTGTTGGAGTAGGAGATGGTGGCGGAGAAGCAGCAGCCGGGGCAGGCCGCCCCAGAGGGGACATCCGTCCAGGGGACAGAGGCACCCCGAAAATGGGTAAGGAGAGTGAGGGGGCACACAGTGGCACAGGGGCATGAAGAGGGGGTGCCTGGTGGGAGGGGGCAGGGAGGAGGGCTGTGGGTCTGATGGACCGAGGCACCTAACCCCCCACCTCCTTTAGGACCCACAGACCCGGAAACGGGCTTGGGAGCAGGAGCCCATGGAGGAGACCAGTGGAGCACCAGGTGGAGCTGACTGTGAACAAATGGAATGAGCACATATTCATGGAGATCATGCAGGACATGGAGGTGGTGGGGCACCACAGGACCGTGACCCAATGCCACTCCAAGGTCAAGGATCTCAAGAGGGGGTGCAAGGCCATCAAAGACAACAACCTGAAGTCCGGGCATGGAGCATGGACCGTCCCCTACTATGATGCCCTGGACCGCATCCTGCACATGAAGGGCTCAATAGTCTCCCCACAGCTTGCAGGGAGTGCTGGGGCCCAGGGCAGGGAACAGGCTGATGTACCCCCACCCCTGGCAGCCCTGCATGCAGGCATAGACTCCGGGGGCCCAGCCCACCTGGAGGAACACCCCGGGACCTCATGGAGCAGCAGGCCCCCCTCATGAACCAGCACTGAGAGCCCACACCTGCAGTCCGACTTGGGTGGATCCAAGGCCGACCACTGGTCACCCTCAGCCAGTGGACGCAGGGGGAGTACAGCCACACAGAGACTCCGGGGGCCCAGCCCACCTGGAGGAACACCCCGGGACCTCATGGAGCAGCAGGCCCCCCTCATGAACCAGCACTGAGAGCCCACACCTGCAGTCCGACTTGGGTGGATCCAAGGCCGACCACTGGTCACCCTCAGTCAGTGGACGCAGGGGGAGTACAGCCACACAGAGGTGCCGGCCTCAGAGGGCTCCGAGATGGACATAGAGGGTAGGCAGGTGAGTGGGATGGGAAATAGAGCATAGGGAGTGGGCCCAGGGGTGGGGGGCACCCTCATGCTGTGGGCCCATTCCCGCAGCCCCCAGGAACCAGGGAATGCGGGAAGAGGGTTGGGGCACATGGCGGCCCACCCGGGCATGGAACAGGGGGATAGGTGCTGCTGGCCAGCCTCAGGTACCAGTGAGTGGGGGGGATGGTGGGATGAGGACCGGACCCATGCAAGGCTAACGCAACCCCCTACATTAATTCCCCAACAGGTCCACATGCGCCCTGGCACACGGGACCGCCAGGCAAGGGGGACAGAGGGGAGCAGCCGCAGCAGCAGCCGGTGGACCAAGGTGAGTTACCATGGAAGGGGGGGCCAACGGGAGTGTTCAAAGGGCACTGAGGAGTGGGGGTGGCACGGCCCCTGGCCCCGGGGCGGAGTGGCCCATGGCTCAGGGTGGGGGTGTGAGGGGGGGTCGTCTGGGGCACCGGGGGGTGTTGAGGGAGAGGACCATGCCCACCAACTGGCCGAGGGGCCCACCAACCACCCCCTGCCCTGCTCTGGGACAGGTGGCATGTGACTGAGCCCAGCTAATGGTCTCCAATTGGCTTCTCAACAGGGCAACCAGCATCGTCCCCACCTGTCGACCCCGTGCCCCTGGCACAGTGGATGTGGAAGCAGAGGGCACAGGTACAGTGCCGGAGGGAGGACCTGGCAGAGGATATAGTTCACACCAGCACGGAAAGGGGGAGCAGATGATCGCAGCCATTGACCACATAAAGGCGGCCATGGAGAGTACTCTGCAGCAGGCGGAGACCAGGAACCAGTGGCTGGAGGTGGAAATGCACCTGGAAAGGAGGCGGGAGCGCCAGGAGCACAGCAGGGAGATGGAAGCATTGGGGCTGCTACATTGGGCCATTGATTGGCTGGGAGCGGAGCACATACGTAAGATGTCCTGGCTCACTTTCTTCCTCTCTGTTGATATCCCCACTCTCATCCTTGGTGACTTCAACATTCATGTTGATGACCCATCTCAGCCCTCAGTCTCTCGCTTCCTCTCCCTAGCCTCCTCCTTCAACCTCCACCTTTGGACCAACTCCCCCACCCATACTAATGGCCATTCTCTTGATCTTGTCCTCTCTAGAAACTGCTCTGTCGCTGATCTCTCCTTCGATCCTCATCCTATATCAGACCACTTCCTTGCCTCTTTCAACATTTCCCACTGTCCCCCCTCCTCTTCCCCTTCTCTACGCCCCTTCCGTGACCTTCAAGCTATTGATCCCCTGGACTTTGCCTCCTCTCTCTCTCCCCTTCTTCCTACAGTCTTCTCTTCCTCCTCCCCTGACTCCGCTGTCTCTGCTCTCAACGCCTCTCTCTCCTCCACACTTGACTCCCATGCCCCTCTCTCTTCCCGCCCTGCCTTCTCCCACAACCCCCGTCCTTGGCTCACCCCTAGTATCCGCCACCTCCGTTCTTGCACTCGTGCTGCTGAACGACTCTGGCGCAAATCCCATTCTCACGCTGACTTCCTTCACTTCAAATTCTGTCTCTCCACCCTTACTTCTGCTATCTCCCTTGCTAGACAACACTACTATGCCTCCCGCATTGAGTCCTGTTCTCGGGACCCTCGCCGCCTGTTCTCTACCTTTGACTCCCTCCTCAAGCCTCCCTGTCCTCCCCCTCCTTCTTCCCTTTCTGCTCAGGATCTTGCCTCCTTCTTCACCTCCAAGATAGACAAGATCCGCCTCGACATCGCTTCCCACTCCTCTCTTCCCACTCCCACCCCTCTCCCTCCTCCCCCTCCTTCTCTCATGTCCTCCTTCTCCCCTGCCTCCCTTAAGGAAATCTCCTCTCTGCTCTCCTCCTCCAACCCTTCCACTTGCCCCCTTGATCCCATTCCTTCCCGCCTCCTCACCTCCATTACTCCCACTGTCGCCCCTTCCTTCCTGCACATCATCAACCTCTCCCTCTCTACTGGCTCTTTCCCTTCTGCCTTCAAACATGCCACAGTCTCTCCTATTCTCAAAAAGTCCACTCTTGACCCCTCTGACCCTTCTAGCTATCGTCCTGTCTCACTCCTTCCTTTTGCTTCCAAGCTGCTTGAACGTGTTGTCTACTCCCGCTGCCTTGACTTCCTATCCTCCAACTCCTCCCTTGACCCCCTCCAATCTGGCTTCCGCCCCCTTCATTCTACTGAAACTGCTCTCGCTAAGATCACCAACGATCTTCTGGTGGCTAAATCTAAACGTCTCTATTCCATTCTTGTCCTCCTTGATCTCTCTGCTGCCTTCGATACTGTTGACCACTCACTCTTGCTGGATTCCCTTCACTCCCTTGGCTTTTGTGGCTCTGTCCATAACTGGTTCTCCTCCTACCTCTCTGACCGCTCCTTTAATGTGTCTCTCTCCAACTCCGCCTCCTCCTCCTTCCCCCTCTCAGTTGGTGTTCCTCAAGGCTCTGTTCTTGGCCCTCTCCTCTTCTCGATCTATACCTCATCCTTAGGCAAACTCATTGCCTCCCATGGCTTCCAATACCACCTCTATGCTGATGACACTCAACTCTATCTCTCTACTCCCTCTCTCTCTCCCTCTGTTCAAGCTCGTCTCATCAACTGTCTCTCTGACATCTCTACCTGGATGTCTCAACGTCAACTCAAACTCAACATGGCTAAAACTGAACTCCTTATCTTCCCCCCTCATCCTTCCTCTCCTTCCTCACTGTCAATAACTATTGATGGAGTCACCATCCTGCCTGTCCCCCAAGCCCGTAGCCTAGGCTTCATCTTTGACTCAGCCCTTTCTTTTAAACCCTACATTGACTCTGTTGCTAAATCCTGTCGCTTCTCCCTCCATAACATTGCTAAGATTCGCCCTTTTCTCTCTGTCTCGTCTGCCAAAACTCTTGTTCATGCTCTGGTCATCTCTCGCCTCGATTACTGTAACCTCCTTCTCACTGGCCTTCCCCGGTCTCACCTTTCTCCCCTCATCTCTGTCCAAAACTCTGCTGCCAGGGTCATCTACCTCGCCAGTCGCTTCGACCATGTGCAGCCCCTCCTCTCTTCGCTTCACTGGCTTCCCCTTCCTGAACGAATCCTGCACAAGCTCCTAGTCTTCACCTATAAAGCTCTTCACAACCTTGCTCCCCCCTACCTCTCTGCACTTATCGCCCTCCATACTCCAGCCCGTGCACTTCGCTCCTCCTCTGTCCCTTCTCTCACCCTTCCACGCCTTCCCTGCTCCCCTAAGCGCCTTCGTCCCTTCTCACTTGCTGCCCCCCATGCCTGGAACTCCCTCCCTGTCCACATCCGCCTTGCCCCCTCCCTTCATACCTTCAAATCTCTCCTTAAAACTCACCTCTTTCGCTCTGCTCTGTCTGACTCTTTATCCTGCTGAGCCACTATTCCTATACCTACGATCGGTTTACCCTTATCCTTGCAACATGGACCTGCCTGCTGTCATTCTCATCGTAACCAAGCCAAGTACGTGCACTTGAGACCTCGCATCTTCATGAATGTTAGACCCCTTGTCTCTCCCTCTGTTCCCCTTCCTAAGTCTCTCCCCCAGCTCCTGTCTCTCAGATTGTAAGCCCTAGGGGCAGGGACCCTGTCTATTTTATTACTTTGTAAAGTGCCAGGTACACTGCTGGTGCTATATAAATGTTTGTTAATAATAATAATAATAATAATAATGAACAGGTCCCTGAACATTGGCACCTCACTGCTGCTGCATGCGCGGACCATGAGCACATACATCATGGCAGCTGCTCTGCCCAGCACCATTCCAGCCCCAGCACTACTGCTGTGCCCCGCGGCACCACCCCCACCAGCGCCCCAGCCGCCAGCACAGCCGCAGAGCCTGCACATCTGCTTCCCGGTCCCACCGGGACTCTGGAGGCAGAAGCCTCCAAGGGGGGGCTCCGGTACTGCTTCCGCCCCCATCCCCACCCCACTGGCCAGTCTGGACACGTAGGCCTCCCAGGACACAGTTGGGGATACCGACAGCGGGGGTGAGGGAAGCTCCCATAGTTGCATCGCATCCGCAGGGAGGCCAAAGGGATGGTCTAGAAAGCAGCAGGGTTGGGGGGGAAGGGGACAGGGGAGGGGGAGGTAGGATGGGGCAGGGAGGGGCATGGGGGGACAGGGGGCACATAATGTAAAATAAATGCACGGGTGTACCCAACCTAACTCTTTATTGTGTGACAACCATCATGGGGAAGTGGCTGGGGGATCACTGCAGGTGAGGCCCGGGGACAGGTGGGGTCACCGAGCGGAGGCCCAGCATGCTCAGTCCCCGGCATCGATGGTGATACAACTTGCCAGGATCTGCTTGGCATAGCGGTACTCCCTTGGGTTCTCCACATTCATATACAGCGGCATGGGTCCTGGTGGGTGCTGGGGCATGGGGAACACCAAGGCGGCCCCATCGGTCTCACAAATGTTGTGCAGGACACAGCACGCACCGATCACCAGGGCTGAGGTCTCCACAGTGAAGTCCAACCAACTGGCCAGGTACCTCCAGTGCTGCTTGAGGTCACCAAAGGCTCTCTCGACCACAGTCCTCGTGGTGCATAGCTGGGTGTTGAACAGGGCCTCCACAGGGTTCCTGGGGACTGGGTATGCCTTCATGAGTCAGCAGAGGAGAGGATAGGCCAGGTCCCCCAGGATGCAGGGGGGCATCAGCACCCCCTCGATCCGGGACATCCGCATGTCGGCGAAGTCCCCCCGGTACATCTGGGCAAAGAGGGGTGAGATGGTTAGGATTCATGCATCGTGGCTGTGGCTGGAGTGGCCTGTGAAGATGTCTGTAAACTGACTCCAGTGGTCCACGACCGCCTAGAGCTGCAGGGAATGGCCCATGTCCCATGACCCATGTCAGTTGATGTATTCCGCCGCCTCCCTGTTGGAGGGGTGGAGGATCTCTATGTGGGTGCCATCCAGAGTGCCCAGGCAGTTGGGGAAGCTGCCAACCTCGAAGCCGGCTATCACAGCCTCCTGGTCCATGAGCTGGATCGTGCAGTTCAGGAGCATGCTCTCCAGGACCTCGCAGAAGTTACGGAGGATGCCAGTGACTGTGCTAAGTCCTACACTGAACTTCTGCACCACGAACTGGCAGGAATCAGGGGTTGCCAGTGCACAAACGGCTATGGCCACGCGCTGGACCATGGGTATGGGGGCACACATAGAGGTGTGTATCTGCTCCAGCTAGGGTGCCAACAGCTCAATAAGGTGCAGGAGGCACTGCCTGTCCATGCAGAAGTGTGCCCTCCATGCTGCATCATCCCACCAAGCCAGGGCCCAGGCCCACCATTCCTGTGCCCGCTCTGTGACCCAGAGCCGCCTTTCTATGGGCATTGCAAGCATGGCAGCCTGTCCCATAGCATCCCGGCACTAGTGGTGCCACCTTGTGGCCTCATGAAGAGCTGCTGCCCACCCTTGGGTGAGGCGCAGGGCCCGTTGGTGTGCCCCGGACGCCCTCAGGGCCATGAGCTTACCCTGGGTGCACCAGCACCCATGGTGGATGCACTGGGCGGCCACAGAGCTCCTGGCCAGGCACCCCCGGATGTGTGCACCCAGGTGGAGCAGGTCGGTGGAGAGGCTCATGTGGTCGGTGTGTGCCCAGAACCACTCCGCACATAGGACCAGGTGCATCCAACATGTGCCCCTCTATGGTGGAGGGTGCCTATGGTGTGGTGCGGCATGAGGCTCACATGCCCATGTCCTGAGCCCACCCCTGCTCTGTGTCCCACCCTAGAACCTGGGGGGGCTGCACACCTGTGTTGGCCACCCTTGCTTGGCTGCCCACCTCGCCATCATCTAGGCAGCAGCTGGTGTGTGGGTTCTGGGGTGCCCCCCCCAGGTGCACCTGCGCTTCCAGCATGGGGGCTCATGCCCCGGGCCTGCATGCACCTGTCGGTGTGGTCTGCAGCTGGTTGTCTGTTGTCATCACCTCCCTGCTATTAGTATTCGCTGTACTGCCTGTGTGCTCGGTGCCTGCAGCTGTGTTGGGTCTGCTCCCCACACATCGCTCATTAACCATCCCATGTTGCAGCCTGTGGACTTATCGTGTGTCCTTGGAGCTCCTCTGCATCCCTCTCCAGCTCCCATGGGAATGTGGGGCCCCTCGTTCCTTGCAGCTCAGACCCTCTCCCTGCTGGACCATGGCCGGCTGTGCTGCCCCAGGACTCCCGCACCCCGGTTCACCTGGTGCACCCCCATAGCTGGACCTTCCAGGAGACCATGGCCCTGTGTGACCTGTGGCATTTCCCAGCCATGCAACTTCTCCTGTGCTGTCCGGACACCCTCTCTGGTGCCTATGCGAATATGAGCTCTGGCCTTTGCTACTTTGGCTATGAGGCCCGCACTCATGAGTGCCGACTCCATTCAGAGGCCCTGGGCCTCCATCCCTTTCCCGATGGGTGCGTTCTGGAGATGAGGTGCTCACATGTGGTGTGGTCCCCAGTGGAGACAGTATCGGCCCTCTCTGTGTGTAGCCTGGCCGGATTTACGACCTGTCTGGAGGAGGGGGGCCCTGCCCTGGCTGTTTCCTTCTTTAGCTGCATCCACGGGACCCGTGGCTAACAGTGGTTGTGTGGGGCAGCATATCACCACCTGTTGGAACTTGGGCACTTGCCCTGACCCCCTGCTGCTGACTATGCCTTATCGGAGCCCAGTGGAGCAGAGTTGGCAGTGCTGGCAGCTGTGTGGTCCCGTGCGATGTTCAAGTGGGGCTTACTGGGCTGTATCCTTTTGAGGCCTACTACCTCGTCATCCACCACATGCCGGGGCTGGGCTACCACTGGGGCATGCTTCAGTGACCCCACTACATGCATCTGGTGGGCCACACCATCCCGGGCCCCTTCGTGACCCCATGCAGCTGGCTGTGAGGTCCCCTGTGTGTTCGGTGTCATGGATGTGTGCTCCTCCATGTGCTCCCTGCACCCCCGTCAGCTCGGGGCATTGGCTGCTTGCTCCTTGCTGTTCCGGCCCCACAGCTGCTCTGGCTGCTTTGCTTTCCCCAGTTCTGCTCACCTGTGTCACTGTGCTCCCTCAATGGGCACTCCCTGGCCTTTGCTGCTTGTGGTGTTCCCCTCCCTGCCCGGCCCCCCCTTTGGCTGGTTCCTGCTGCCTTAACCTGCTACTGGCTCTCCCAGTGGTGTTGTTATCCCTTGCCTGGTCGCCCGGTCTCCTGTGTCCGTGACCTGCCCCCCCTCACCTCCTGGGTGCCTCCATGACTGCGGGTCTGGGGCCCCTGGACAGCACCTCCCTGCTTCCTCCATGTGTGTGTGTGTGTGTGTGTGTGTGCTGCATGCCGGTTCCAGCCCGCCTCCATCCCTGGTCCTGCCTTTGCATCAGCGTGAGGGATCCCTGCCATCTGGACCTGCCTCGGATCGCTCTGGTGCCTTCCCTGGCTTGGTTGCCCTCTCCATGTGACTGTGCTCTGTCCCTGAGGGGTTCCCTGTGACTTGGGGTGTCTGTGTTGCTGTTGGGTGTCCTCTGCTGTCAGTAGGGTTCTGGGTGCCTGTCACCGTGTCCCGGTCTGTTCTCAGCCCGGTTCCCTCCACTTCCTTGGCCCGGGGTTCCCCTCCCCCTGACAATGGTGCTGTGTGTGTTGACCTTCCTGGTATGCTCCCCCCTTCATTCCTTTCTCGTTTGGGTGTGTTTGCTCCCGGGCGGGTGTTTGTGTTTTGTGTTCTGCCTTGTCCGCGGCTTCCCTGTGCCTGCTGTGAGTGCCGCCTCAGCCGTTCTTCTTCCTCCTCCCCTTCCCTTCCCATTTCCCTTGTGTGGGTGTTGCCTTTTGGTGCTTTTGGCTTTGTTTCCCTCTGTTGGCCATGTCTGCTTCCCGCCCCGCCCCGGTGTCTTCTGGGTGTTCTGACCACAGTCTGGAATCGGCATAACATCTGTGTTTCCATGGGCCGTGGTCTGTCCATCCGTTCCTTGCCGTGGTCCCGCTTCCGTCATGTCTGTCTGGGACTTTCCTGGATCACAGGAGGGGTTCTGGCTCGCCATGGTTGGGAATTCACTGTGGTGATCCGGGAGCGCGTAACGTCTGAAATCACTCAAGGGTAATAAAAATGAAATAATTTTGTTTTATGAACGTCTGCAGCCTTAACTGTTAATTCCACATACCAAAGCAATTTGGAGACAGAAAGGGATGGGCAAACGTGTAAATGTTCTGATTTTTATCCTTGATCATGGAGAAGGAGCTGACTCTCTCTTGGGTGTGCTGGAAAGGAGCCTTCCAGATCTAGTTCTGCTTGAATGTAGAAGAAAATCTTTTTCAAAGCCTGAATGAGGTTTCCATTTGTTTCTGACCTGCCAGAAGAAAACTTTCTTACTGTACTTTGTTTGATATATTACAACAGTGTCTTCTCTCTTGTGCAGGACACATTACAAGGCAAAGTCATGACCCAAGAAGCTTATAGAATGACAAACAAACATCAGATAAGAAAGAAAATATTGTTTTGCCCAAGTAGGCTGGGCAAAATAACCTCAATATGGTTTATTATCTTCAATGTAGTAAATAGTTTAATATTAATGTTTTAATTAAATTAAATACTAAATATCCTAATGTATTAATTTTCTAGCAAATGTTCCAGCCAAATGCTTTTTTGGATAGAAATTGCCTTTTAAATTGTGATTTTTTATTTTATTTTTTGTTTTTATTTTACAAAACAGCTGTTTTCATAGAAAATGTTTACATCCTGACAACACCCTTTTTGCGTTTCACACCACCATAAAAATGCGACTGGGATTGTTTTATTTTCCAACAAAAGGTCAATGGAAAAATGTGATGAAGACAAAAACTGTTTCTTTTCATCAACATTTCTTGTGACCCTTTTCAAAATGAATCTTTTCTTGAAAAGATCTAATTTTAAACCACCTTATTTATTTAGTATTCACTAAATAATATGAAATTTTTTTAAAATAAACTCTCTCTGGAATGGTCTTTCCGACACTTTTCATCATTGACTGTGGTGTATATTTGTGCTTTCTAGGTTACTTATTCTGTTTATTTTTTGTTCACAAAGAAGTAAAGCGTTCAATATGTCTCTACTGTGCATAACTTTAATTATTATCCAACTATCAATATTTCTAATGCCAGCAACAAAATATGATTAATATTATTTCAGTCTTTTAGACATTAATTGCTTTTATTTTCACATGTATCTAAAATCTGGAATACAGTCACCAGTCATAAAAGGGTTTTAAAACAAATTTCTGCTGTTGGGTAAAATGCTCTGATGCATGCTCCTCACTAATTAACCCATTTTAGTTGTTTTATACCCCAAGACGCTCTGCTGTTGCCATTTGTACGCTCTATTTAACTCTTTTCAGGCATAAGACAATATGAATATACACTAGCTAGCTCCTGCATACGTTACGCCAATGCTTTACCCATTGTTTGATGCATGTGGTGGATGGAAAGTGATTATTGTAACTGAAAGGAAAATTATTGTTCTCTTGGTTGTTATTTTTTTTAAAAAATTACACATTTTCCAGTACGCTGTGTTCTTCTAAGTGACAGACCATATCTAGGTGAAACTGTCAAACTTGAACTTCACATTTGTAAACAAAAGCTTTTACAAATCACTGCAGTTTGGATCTATCATGTTGCACGTTGAAATGTATTTTAATGCTAAAGCTTCACTTCAGATCTCATTTTTCTTCCAGTTAATAGATATAGAAATCTTCAGTGAAATTAAATGTTTGAAACCCCTTTGTAGAGATGTATGTTTTAACACTATGAGAGAAGTTAATATCCCAGCAACTAATCTGGTAAGTACACAAATTCTTTCAACAGAATTAAAATGAATGAATAACACTGCAATTAGTTGGGCAAAATTTTTGGATTGTTTTGGTGGATATACTCCTTCTTAAATTTCAAGAATGAATTGTCATCTTCTGCTTGAATGAGTGTATGTTATATTCCAATGGCATTTCAATAGCAACCTCTCAGAATAATTGCACATGTTCTATAAGTACATACAGACAAGGATTTGCATACTATAGCTCATGAATTATGAATTCATTCCAGTCACATACATGAAAATGGCACAAACGTCAATCACTTGTGGGTATTGTTCTTCTTTTAAAAAAAAAACAAAAAAACAACTAACAACAACAACAACCAAATGACATTTAATGGGCAGGGATCACCTAACCTAATCTTGGATTTATGCTCTCCCAAAATCTAGGGTAGTTCGGGATGAGAGGTTTCATTGAGGCTGTTTTGTAACTTGTTGTAGACTCAAACTTAGTAAAGCAGATCTTCGTTCTAAAGAGAATCTTTTCAGTTTGACATCAGGAGACTATGGTATCTAAATACACACAAAGGGTAGTGTAGTGATGTAGTGTAGTAATGCATCATGTAGTGATGCAGATACAAAGAACAGCACTACTGTACGGACCATAATTTACAGAATATTAAAATACTGTAATATAGTAAAAACAAAATCTGTAAAACTGCCAAAAAAATGTGTCTTGATTAATGTAACCTGAACTGGTTAATAATCATCTGATAATTGGCACAGTTGTTAGGCTGAAATGATAGTTTCATCTAAATTACTAGCTAATAGGAGGTTATTCAAGGTGATATAAACCTTCTTTTGCCTTCCTCCCATGGGTTGTCTCCCCCGTTCACTACCAATGCACTTTGTGACTATAAAGGATAAGGTCATACTTGCTTTGCTGGTACTAGGAGCTTCCCAGTAGTTTTTTTAATAGTTTTTTCTCATTCCACCAATCTTATTTCATTCTCCTATTTTATTGTAATTGACAGGTCAGTCTAGCAGTGTCCCGTTATACCCTTTCATGTCACCAGTACATCCGATGGCTGTGTATGTTCCTCGCACTTCGTGTGTAACCTAGGACTGAACTAAATAGTAAAAAACAATTTTGTGAGTATTTCCGAGTTCCCTAGGATCGGCTCCAAGTGTTCATTCAGTCCTCGGTAAGTGGGCTGAATACTTGATACTCAGTAAAATACTTGGTACAATAAACCAAATACCGAGTATTTTCTGAGTACAGAGTTCCCTTATAGAGGACCAGGAAAAGCCCTCTGTGTTGAAGGAAAAGCCCCATATGTTGCTCATCTGAGGATTTACACGAGTACAGAGTACTGGACCATGTACTGGTTTGATTCCTCAGTTACTCAGTAAAACTGAGTAGAATACCGAGATACTTGGCAAGGACAGAGTAATTTTGAATACTGAATTTCAGCAGTAACCTATTATTGGAATTTGTACCTCATCTTGTTGATAGTCCTTTACCAATATGAAAGAAACTGAGAAGATAGCAGAGGGTAATTTCAGACGTGACGGACTTGGAGGCCCGCCATGCTGAACCCCTGACCGAGATCCATCATGTATCTCGGTCCATTATCAGGCCGTCCGTCCTTTAGATGTGCTGACTGGATCACTACCAGAGATGGGGGTGGGGATAAGGCTGCACAGCCCCCCCCCCCGTGTTCCCCCAACCGACCATCCTCAGGGAGATGGTTGGGTGCAGCAGCCAATCAGGCTGCTGCGCCCGATCCCGCATTGCGGTCAGGGCCATGATCCGGGATGGGCCAAAGGTAACAGATGTTACTTTTGGCCGATCCTGGATCATGGCCACTCTAACCATGGTTCTTGACCTCTGGCTGGCTGGAGGTCGAGAACCGTGGTCAAGCTTGATCCCAACTGGAGGTTCACCATGGTGAACCTCTGGCCGGGACCAAATAGACGTTCAAGGAAACGCTGCCACCACAGGGAATCCACTGGGGTTCACTGTGGTGACAGGCATTTTTGTAACGTCTGAAATTACCATAGATGGTGCCCTCATCTGTCGACCCACCAAGGGGCATCAAGATAAGACCCACACAGGTTTGATTACAGGACAGATTTGGGTGATTAATCCCTTTCTGAACAATATAAAACCCAGCTTCAGAAAGAATGGTTTCTCCATAGTCAACAATTTTTATCTTGTTCTTTTTCCTTTACAAGAGAATTCTCAAATTTTAAATCGAATCAATGAGTTAGATCAAGTCGCACAATGCATTTACAGTATACTTTGAAAATGAGGACCAGTTTCCTAGCTGGTGTGAATCAACACGATTCTGTTGAAATCAATAGAACGAAACTGATTTACCTCAGCTGAGCATCTCGTTTTTCTGTGTTCATTTGTGATGCTACTGACTGAGTTAAAGTTCTCCATCAGAGGGTATTTTGCATGGAGAAAAAAGGCACTGATTGACTTCCCTCTTTGTTACCATTCTTTGTCAAAAATAGAACATTTACTAATAAACTTTCCTCTTGTTATGTTTCTGTTAGTGTGCCCCTGATTAAAACACTTAAAAAAGAAGAAGATTAAAATGGTGGTGGGGTGAAGGGAGCCAGAGTTATTATAATAAACTTTGATGCTCTATGCTTTGATTCCTGCCTATACTAGCATACTGGTCATTGAAAAAGTAGGTCACTGAAATAATTGCAGTATTGAAAATAATATGGACTGACAGTTCTGGGCTTAATCTACTGTATGGCTATAGGGTTGTAGCACTGGAGTTTATGTTAGCGTATGCACAACTGTGTGGACAATGTTAATCTTTAATGTAAATGACTGCATTTCATTTTGAAACTCATTAACGTAATTTCTAATCTTGTGACAACAAAAGAAAAAATATAGAGAAGAATTTTTAATTTTATTAATCACAGTTGCAAATAAAAATCTGATTGTTCTTTTCCCACAATCATTTGTTTTCTTTAGCACTGCTCTTTTCCTCTCGGTTTAGCAAATTTCATAAAAATTGGCAAAACTTGTTTAGTGTGACATGGGATTAAGACAGCCTTTGGTGATACTGTGCTAAATGACCTGTTCTCCGGATATGTAAGGTATATGTAAGGTATACATTTATGTACTTCAGTGTCAGCTTGAACCACTATGGCTTTCACAGAAATCTACTGAGGGAAATATTGCCTTTCTTCTGAACATTGTACTTGGCATGTAGGGTCTATGTAGCATCTCGACAGAAGAAACGTTACAGAAAAAGGATAACTGCTTGATTTGTTGGGAAGGTTTTAATGTTCCACTAATTCCCAAACTGCTGCTCATGATCTATAATGGGCTTGCCAGTGTGAGCCCTGAATAGGCAATAATGCCTTTCCCCATGTTGTGGGAGCTCACATAAAATGTCCCATGTACAAGGAAATGCCTTGTTCAAAGTAACACCTTAAACCTATTATAAATGTAGTCTTCTCTGACTCATTTAAAGGCAAGAAGCAGCCATGACTTCCAGAAAGATACTAATAAATTAACAGGGGGGAAATGGTTGCACAAATTCCCCACATAACTCTGTAAACTAAACCAATCACCTGGGTGCCATAGTGCTTTTTTTTCTTTGAAACTTATGTCAATTTTAAAATAAAACACTTGTTTGTAGTTTTAAAAACCACACTATTGCATGTTTCCTTTAACCGTTCTATTTTTAGACAGCCAAAAGCACCAATGTATGTCAGTAAGCCTTTCCTCATGAATTATACATTTGTTCTTCTTCACTTGACTCCAATCCTTTTATGTCATATGAATTCTTGAGATACTGAAGATGTATATAGTATGTGGGATTTTCACAAGCTTTATGCTCAGTTGTCCATTTACGCTTTTGTAGCTTCTTTGTACACGTATTTGTTGACTCGATTAAGTGCACTTCCTATCAGAAGAGTGACATTTTAATGCTAATTATTTTTATGTAGGTTTTAGAACATGCTTCCTCAGCCCAGAATATAAAAAACAGAAGAGAGAGGGGGAGAGATTTTGGAAAGGGAATGTTTAGTAAGTGTAGCTATTATAGTATGGGAGGACCCAAACTTCAGTAACTTTTATACGATTTTTGTTAGTCTCATTGGGCTTATACAGATATATGTTAGAGTGGAAGTGGAACAGTATATTAATATTATTTCATTGAAGTTTCATGGTTTGTTTAGTGTAGGAAACTATTTTGATGTTTAGAAATATATTAGCTAGCCCATTTTAATAGATAAATTCTAAAATGCGTATGTAGATGAGACTTAACACTGCTTAAACTATTTTAGGATAACTATACTCAACCCGTCTGGACAGCATCTCAGCATATTAAGAAGATGCCAATTTTATTTACTATTCCAATTTTTTTTCTGTTCAGTGATAACTTGTTACACTAACTGTCGCTTTCTGTCTAAAACAAACCCCCTATTCCATCCCCTCTTCGGTGTTCAAATAACACTGATATGTTACATGTGTAGAAATTTGTAGGTGCAAATTTTAAAGCTACGTTCACACAAAACATGGCTTTGTCTGAACAAGGAGATGATTCAACCACCACGTGTGACAAATGCCTCTCAAACAAGAGACCCTTTCTTTGACCCTGAGAGTAATATTGAACATAAAAATATTGATTTGCTCTTCATTCTCACAAGAACATTTGTTTGAGTTGTGAAGAAGGGGGACTGCCCCACTGAAAGGAGTTCTCCTTCTGACCCCCTGCATCCTTTTGTCTTTATCTAATTCCATCATCTCAGATGCCAAAGATTCCTCTTCACAGTTGTTTGCAGTTGCTTGTCATGCATGACCCTCCGTATTTTGCCTGTGCTTTTCTCTGTCCCTGGAAAAGCTGAAGATTTTAAAAAAAAAGTGTATTGCTTTCCAAAAGCTCAATTCATGCTCAGTGGTTTTCCTCTGGCAGGTCAAAAAAGGTGAAGCTACTCTTAGATACAGAGTGAGGTTTTTTTTAACCCTAGCAGACAAAATAATACTCGGAGAGCATAATGCTTGTCATTTTGTAGCCTGTTGCTATTGAGCATTAGCATAGACTTTAAAAAGGGTCCGAAACAATAATTTTTGATCTCAAGCTGGTCTGCTTATGAACACCTAATTAAAATAAAGGCAGGATCTCTTAGTCATTTATTTTTACAGGATTCAGATCAGCAAAATTCCCATTGAAATACTGATAACACTTCAGGATCAAGTCTTCTGGGTGGATATTAAACATTCGCTGAATACAAATTCACTAAGATAATTTTTTAATTTAAATTACTGAGGGTTAGGTACATTAGAAAACCTAATAGCTAAATTGAGCAAATGGTTTTAAAGCTGATTGAAGAGTTTCATTTAGAGATAAAGCACTTATTATGGTTTCCACCTGTCAAAATATCCCTCCAGTTTGTAGCAATTATGAACTCTTGGTAAAATTGGGAAATTGTTTTTTTCCCCCTTGCATTTGACATTGCAGCTTTCTCTTAGCATTGTGCTTGTATTTATGCTAAATATATAGCAATTTCACTTTTTGCAGTCTTTTAAAATTTATTTTTTTATTTTCCATATCAATAAAGAAAAATTTATTCAAGAATCCCTCTGACAGATTTTTTTTTGTCAGAGAGATATTTTCTCCTTATTCCTTACAAATAAAGAGCTAGATTCTAGCATAGGCCGTTTTTACATGGGCCCTTTTCACACAGACACTCTAACACCAATAAAATGGGTGTTACATTGTATTATACATGTTACAGGCTACCCACAGGGCAACACTGCAGCCATGCAATATATATATACTTAGCCATTGGCCATCATAAAAACAAATCAAATCCACTCACAACAGAAAAAGAAAACAATACACACGTTACAGAAGAAAACACATTCCCCAGCAATGAAATATGTTCAATTTTATATCTGATAACTAGTGAATCCCCCCAAATTAATTGATATCATAGTTGGGAATGCTTGAGTTTTAGAACCAAGGCAAGGAACGTGGCAACCTTAGATGAAACATTAGCATCCTGATCCCTTAAGAGAAAAACCTCTGGCTTAGAGAGGTGGCAACTTCCTGCCAAGAAACAGGGCTCGATGTACAATTGTCTCCAGTGTAAATAGGCTGGGCAATCTAGTAATATATGGGTCATTGTCTCTGGGATCTCACTTCCTTTTGTATTTTTACAATATAGGCAAACCCTTTCATTACGGGCAATTCCCCTCCGTCTGCCTTCCATGAAGGTTGAAGGGAAAACATTGAACCTCGCAAGGGTAAAGGCAACTCTAGTTCACCCCATGCAGGGGTTAGCCAGATAAAGGGCCCCCTCTGGGGGAGTCAGAAAGTCTGCATAGAAGTGTGAGACCCTTTGACTGCCAATATGCTCTCTTACAAACTGAAGCTCCTTATCTTTTATCCTGGATCTAATTTCAGCCCAGGCTCTAAAAAAGGGGAAGGCTAAAATATAAGATATAGAAAAACCCAAAGAGTGTAAAATATCCTTCACCTTAACTGTCCATGTGTCAATGAATGAAGTGATAGTCAGTCGTGATAACGAATCCAAAGGTATTAAGTTTTACTGTAGCCAGAATTTCAGAATGGCTAATTTAGCCACTGATGCAACTCAGCCAACACCAGCCTCTGCCCTCAACAGTATTGCTGGAGTTCCTTTGGGGGCTTTTAGAATGGCCCATAGTAGTTTGTTCTAGGGCTGAAGCGGCAGCAGCTGTTACTGCACCGCCATTCCATTCCATGAACTCGGCACTTAATGTGTCTTGCCGCCAACTTCCCCTCGATATTTCCACGATTCTGCATTACCTGCTGCCAGCATCTGCAGATGCAGCATGTCTTCAGTTTGTGAACACAAGCGGTTTTATGCTGCCTTCCACCACAGAGCGTGAGTCCCTGATGCACCGTGATGCTGAATAATAGATCATTGAATGAATGAACTTAGGGTGATTCTGACTACCTGCTTCAGAGTCCGCTGCAGGGGCATAGCCACCATGACGTGGGATGGGGGGGCGCATTTGCGCCCGTGCCCTGCCCTGGGAGGGGGCCAGCAGCGATCAGAGCCAGCCCCAGTCATGTGTGGAATCCACAGGAGCCGGGAACCCTGCTCCCAAGTCCCGGAAGAGTCTCTCTTGCACTACCGGCACTGCCTTTTTAAACAGCTCAGTTGTAGTCCCGCAGCACTGCTAGACAGGTGGGGGGAGAGTCCCCCCCATCCCCTCCTTCACAGTGAATGTTGCTGCCTTGTAAACAAAGTTCTTCTTCGAGGGGCTCCTTCCATTCTCATAAATGGGAGAGTACCAAGCCTAGAAAGAGGTGGTGGGGGAATTTTCTAACAAAATGACACTCCATGCAGGTTGGATCTACAGCCTGGGAGGGGGTAGCTGGCAGGGGGCAGCCTGCCTTGGGGGGGGGGTCCATTCAGCCGGAGGAGGGTTGGTTGTTCAGTGCTGTCTCTGTTAGAAGGATGGACAGATCCTAACTCTTCCCTTTGTGATTGCTGCATAGAGAGAACTGGGGGTGCAGAGCAGCTACAATGAGGCAGAGAGCCATCCCAACAAAGGGGAATAATTTGTCCTTGGCACCCTAATGCACAAGAGAATTCACAGAAGAACAGGAACTCCTCCCCTCCCCCCATCCCCTGGATCAGCATCAGGAGCCAGGCACTCATTCACTGCTACTGGGGCCAGAGATCCCTGCACTCTAAGAAGGACAGAGACTAGTGCACAAGGAGGGACAACAAACAGGGTAGCACCAGAGTTGAGCTTTGAGGGAGGGATCTTTGTTATCCCTCCTTGTGCACTAGTCGCTCTCTGTCCCACTTAGAGTGCAGGGATTTCATGAAAATTCACGAATGCAGATTGGGCTAAGAAGATTGCATAACAAACGCCCGAGGCCCAAACTGTTCTAATTAGGGACAAGAATCTTGCAGAATTGCCTTCACTTGCTGCTGACTCCAGATCTGACCAAAAGGCGAGCTGGTACTGCTTTCTCTTATCTTTTAGCAGGTTTTTGTATTCCTGTCTTAGCACAAGAAATCTCTCTACAAGTGAGCAATTGATACTACTTCCCTTCATTGCATGAGCTAGCCGATTCAATTCATGCTTGGCTAGCCTGCGGGATCGATTGAACCAACCTGGGTTCCTGGGAGCCTCATTATTGTCTTTTGGATAGACCACTAGTGAAGGATGGAGCATACTAACAAGATCATCATATGCCTGAAGGATTTTCTTCAGGTGCTTGCCCCAGGTCTTCAAAACATGGGGCGTTAAAAGGTCCACATAGGGTATTTTCAGATGTTATGAGATCACGCTCAACCACAGTGAACCACGCTCAACCCCGCGGTGGGGCCAAAGGGCCCAGAACGTCTGTTCGGCGCATACCAGATGTTCATCACGCTCAATACCCACATGGGGTCAATTTCAAACACGCTTCCCGGGCTAGCCGGGGGAAGATCCCGGGAAGCGTGGTCAAAAAGACCCCCACTGGGAACCAAGGAAAAGTAACGTCTGGATGCCAATCCCTGGGTGGAACCAAAAGAAACGAGCCCCAGCCGGGGACAAGGCATGCAGCATCACTGCCGGGCAACCGGCAACAACACAACCACCGGAGGGAAATTTAAAGCTAAATCAGCAGCAAGCAAGCGTGGCGGGATGGAGCAAGGAGGGAGGCAGAAGAGAGCGGAGGCAGAAAAAGTGACACTGGCAGGGCAGGAGGCGGAGGAGGTGGAGGCAGGGGCAGCGATGCAGGTGGAGGGGGCACAGGTGGAGGAGGGGGGAACAGGGGTGCACCCGACCAGGGAGGCAGCCCAGGCACAACACCCACAGCTGCAGCTGGGTTGCGATACCCCGGGGACAGCAGCTGGAATGGGCCCGGAGGAGGCACCCAGGAAAAGGGTAAGGGCAACCAAGGGGAGGGGAACAGGGGGCACAGGGGGCCCCACGGGTGACCGGGAAACCCAGGGGGACCAGGTGGGGGGCAGGGGTGCCCCGCGAGGGGGCCCCACCGGCATCCAAACAACCGCTCCCCTCCTACCCTCCCCACAGACATGGAAAACAACCCGGGTGGATGAGCCCCAGGAGGAGTCCGGCCCTGCGTGCCCGGAGGCGCACCCAGAGGATGAGGGGGAGGAGGAGGAGGAGGAGCAGGACCAGGAGGAGGAACAGCCGTGGGGATGCCGGAGGACGGTGTACCACTGAGGGGGACAGTGGGGCCTCCAGGAGACCCGGGACTTCATCCGGATCTGGGGGACCCTGGAGTACCAGCTGGAGCTTGCCATGAACCAGTGGAATGAGCACGTGTACTGGGACATTGTGCGGGACATGGAGGCAGCAGGGCATCAGCGCACAGTCGCACAGTGTCGATCAAAGGCCAAGGAACTCAAGAGGGGATACAAGGCCATCAGAGACAACAACAGGTGTTCCGGACATGGGGCCCGCACCGCCCCCTACTACAATGCCCTGGACCGCATCCTTCATATGAAGGGCTCCATAGTCACCCCACGGCTCATGGGCAGCGCTGTGGTCCAGGATAGGGAGTGGGCTGAGGTACCCCCTCCCCTCGCTGCCTGCCCGCTAGACACGTGCTCCGGGTCCCCGGACCCCCAGGAAGACCACCCGGGGACCGCGGGAACCTGCAGCCCCCCCCCC
>QEPC01013019.1:102453-117920 GCA_003113815.1 Sphenodon punctatus | reverse complement strand
CCCCCCGAGCCAAGTGGCCTAAGCAGTCCCCCCATCCAGGTGGCCTAAGCAGCCCCCCCCAGCCAGGTGGCCTAAGCAGCCCCCCCAGTCAGGCGGCCCAGGTGGCCTAAGCAGCCCCCACAGCCAGGTGGCCCTCCCCACCAGACAGGTGGCCCAAGCAACCCTCCCCCCAGCCAGACAGCCCTCCCCACAGCCAGGTGGCCTAAGCATCCCCCCATGCCAGGTGGCCTAAGCATCCCCCCCCAGCCAGGTGATTGGGGAAGGGCAGGACCCCAGAGGGAAACAGGCCACTAGCACACAGCCAGGCACTCTCTCACACACACACACTCTCCAGCTTCTGAGGTAACTGCGAGCTTGACTGTAGCGCTACTGGAACCGGGAAGGGTTTCCGGAGCTGCCACGCTGGGGTGAGCTGCAGCTGATCGCTGTCAGCATCTTGGGTGGGCCAGGGACACTGCCTTTCTAACAGTACCCCCCAAAAAGCCCCCCAGCAATGGCCCCAGTGAGGTCCAGGCTTTTCGGGATGGTGACAATGACAGAGGCAGATGAGGCACGGTGCATGAACATGCATGACGGGTTCCCAGGAACACTCATCAGGACCAAATCCCTGCCAATCAATAAGGTAGTGAAGGTGACCATAGCAGGCTTGAGACTCAAGGATCACCTTAACCTCATACTCGGGCTCGGAGACATTGAGGTTGATGGCTGAAGGAGGGGAAGTCGCAAGGTCGAGAGGTGAAGCCTTTTTAAGGAGGGAGACATGAAAGGTTGGGTGGATACGTAGGTGAGGAGGAAGGAAGACTTTGAAGGTAACCTCGTTAATTTGTTTTTCTATGGGGAAGGGTCCAAAAAAATGATTGTCGAGTTTCTTGGATGGACGTATAGATGGATAGTGACATTTTGCTATCCAGACATAATCCCCTGGCTGAAGGGAGAGCGAAGGGTGTCAATGTTTATCTGCTTGAAGCTTGTAGCGCTGTCAAGACTCCACCAGGGTGGCTTGTGCCACTGCCTGGGCCTGTTGAATATGCTGTAATAAACTGCCTGCGGTGGGGATGCTGGTGTTGGGGACTTCTAGAGTCCCCATTCGGGGGTGATATCCGAAGGTAACAAAAAAGGGTGAATTACCGAGTGACGCATTAGGAGTGTTGTTATGTGAAAAATCAGCAAGGGGGAGCCAGGCATACCAATCATTCTGGAGGTAGTTTATATAACAATGCAAATATTGCTCAAAATCCTGGTTCACCCTTTCCACCTGTCCGTTAGCTTGGGGATGATATGCAGTAGTGAGTTTTAATTGTATGTGGAGAGCTGAGAACAATGCCTTCAAAAAGCACGAGATAAACTGGGGACCACGGTTACTGATTATCTCTAAGGGCCGCCCATGTAATTTAACGACATGCCGGACAAAGAGGAGGGCTGTGCGATATGCTGTTGGTACTCCTTTGCACGCAATGAAATGGGCCATCTTTGTGAAATGGTCGATCACGATGCAAACTGTGGTGTACCCACGGGAGGGGGGTAATTTCACAATAATGTCTATTCCTATTCGCTGCCAAGGCCCACGGGGTGGCTTGTTGAGATGGAGGATCCCTCTTGGGGGTTGTTGCGGTATCTTGGTGCGAGCACAGGTAGTGCAGTGGGTGATGTAACGTTGCACGTCTGGGTTCAGAGTTTGCCACCAGAAGGTGCGTTGGATTAGTTGTCAGGTCCGGTCTGGTCCTGGGTGCCCGGCCAATGGTACATCATGATGTGTCTTGAGTACCTAGGTATAGCAGGAGGGCAGGACAGCCACGAGTTCCCCCTTTTTCAAGAGGCCTGATTCTTTCCGGTATGCTGGGTTAGCAGAGGGCAGTAGTTCATTGGCCGTTGCCTGGAGGAGATGTTCGTGAGATGGAAAGATAGCTGCAAAAACCTTCTGATCCAGAAGGGGTCCCTGATGTTTTCGTTCTTCGCAGGTTCCCTCATAGTACCGTGAAAGTGCATTGGCTAGCACACTGAGTTTGCCTGAGCGATGCCGGATTGTGAACGAAAATCACGCAAAGAAAAGAGTCCAGCGAGTGTGCCGGGCATTAACTATTTGCGCAGTTTGAAGATATGTCAAGTTCTTATGATCTGTGACCACCAGGACCAGGTAGTGTCTCCAAGTTTCAAATGCTTCCTTAATAGCTAGAAGCTCTCTATCAAAGATAGTATAGTTTTGTTCCGCTGCTGTTAGTTGGCATGAATAGTAGGCACAAGGTAACATCTGATGGTGCAGGGTGTCTTCTTGAGACAGTACTGCTCCTAAAGTCTTGTTAGAGGTGTCAGCCTCTACTTGGAATGGTTGGTGAAAATCTGGGTGTCATAACAGTGGAGCTGACATAAATGCTGCCTTAAGAAAGGTACAGCTGTGTTGTTTCTGGGGGCCCCGTGAATAGGGCTGGTTCTTTTTTAGAAGGAGGGTCAGAGGTGTAGTAATTTCAGCATAGTTGGGTATATATTGCTGGTAGTAATTTGTAGTACTGAGAAAACGTTGCAATGGTTTGATGGCTTTTGGTGGAGGACATTGTTGTATGACCTCAAGTTTGCGTGGGTCCATCCAAATGCCTGCGGGAGTAATTATAAATCCAAGAAAATCAACTAAGGTTAGGTGAAAGGCACATTTTCCTAGCTTGCAGTATAGTTGGTGGGAACCCAGATGTTGTAGCACGCGTCAAACATGTTCTATGTGTTGGGAACAGCTTGTGGAAAAGAGAAGGATGTCATCAAGGTACGCGATGACAAAAATATCAAGGCAGTCTTGTAGAATGTCATTGATACAGTGTTGGAATGTAGCCGGAGAGTTTGCGAGGCCAAATGGCATGACCAAATATTCAAAATGCCCGTAGCAGGCTCGGAAGGCAGTCTTCCACTCATCCCCTTCTCGGAGTCTTACCAAGTTGTAGGCCCCCCGCAAGTCCAACTTTGTAAAAATACAAGCTCCCTGAAGGCAGTTCAAGAGTTCCAGGATTAAAGGTAGGGGATATCCATTTTTGATGGTCACTGCATTGAGGCCTCGATAGTCGATGCAGGGATGCAGTCCTCCGTCCTTTTTGGGGACAAAGAAAATGGGGGCGCCTGCTGGAGAAGTTGAGTGGCAAACAGTCCCATTCCTTAAGGACTCGTCTAGATTTCTCCAGAGTGTTTCTAATTCTGGGTTAGAGAGGGCATAAATGTGACAAAACGGTGGTTCCGCCCCTGGTTGGAGATCAATCGGGTAATCATATGCCCTATCTGGGGGCAATGTGGTGGCTGCTTGTTTGCTAAACACATCGGAGTAATCGTGGTACTCCAGAGGCAATTGTGTTGTTGTGGTCCATGGCCCCGATCAGGACCCCCAACGGCGCTGGCATAGGGGGGTCTATACAACAAGTGGCCCAACACAGGTCGGAGGTCCAACGAAGCTGGTTGTCACCCCAGGAAATCTGGGGGTTGTGTTTGCGGAGCCAAGTGAGTCCCAAGACAATTTGAAAGAGCGATGTGCTTACTACATTGAAAGTGAGGTCTTCATGGTGGTTCCCGATGCTACATGGTAAGGTGATAGTGTGGGTCGTGATGGGTCTGGATTTTAGGGGCGATCTATCAATCGTGTGCACCGGTTCTGGAGCATCCTTCAGTTCCATGGGAATTGCGTAGGCCTGGACAAGTCCTAGGTCCATGAGGTTACTTGCTGCCCCAGAATCAATAAGAGCCCAAGCTACCAGGAAACAGGTGGAGGTAAGTCTTCAGGTAATGGGAACATGGAAGTGTTTGCCCCACAAGGCAATGGTTGAGGGGATTGGGTTTAGGTCCAAGGTGTCCCCTGCCTGCCTCGGCCACTGGAGTTTCCTGGTCCTCTTTGGAGTGGGCTTAGGACTGGGCACGCCTGGATGAAATGGCCTGGTTCTCCGCAGTAGTAGCAGGAATGGGACCACCGACGTCTGTCTCATTCCTCTGGGGTAAGGGGACCTCGCACTTCCCCTACTTGCATGGGCTCTGGTTCGGGGCTCTTGTTAACCTCTGGAGTCCCTCCAAATACCAAGGGGGCCCGAGGTACATAAGAGGCCCGGATCTCCTGTCACTGCTCTCGATGATGCTCGGTCATCCTCTCCTCGATCTGTAAAGCAAGTATGGAGAGCTGTTCCCATGTCTCTGGTAACAATATAAACGCAAGCTGATCCTTATTTCATCATTTAGCCCTCTACGAAAGAGAACACGTAAGACATCTTCAGACCAGTGTAGTTCAAGGGCCAATTGCTGAAATTGGGTAATGTATTCTAGCAAACTCCGTTTGCCCTGTTTGATGGCCATAATTTGTGTTTCAGCATCCCTCGTGTGATGGGGGTGGTCAAACAGAAAGGTAAACTGTTTCACAAATTCATCATAGTCTGCAAGGAGGGGGCTTTTAGCTTTAAGCAGCGTGGTGGCCCACTCCAGGGCCACGCCTCCCAGGTTCCCAATGACAAATGCCACCTTCAAGTTATCAGTGGCATATGTTAAAACTTTTGGGTTGCACCATGAAGGTTAGCTCGCAGAGGGCCATGAAACCCTGGAACTGGTTTTGGTCACCCAGAAACATTTCCACCCGAGACCCTTTGGGTTCTCTGGGGGTGCCAGTTGCTCCTTCCGGGGGCTCGGCTGGCTGCAGTGGAGCTGGGATGAGCGGAAGAGCGGTAGCTGCTGCCTGAGCCCCTGCGTTGGCCATTACCACTGTTTCTAGTTCCGCTTGCTTAGCCTTTACATCCCTCATTTCCATGGCGAGGGATTGTACCACTAGTACCAACTCACTGAGCTTTCTGGTCACCTCCATCCCGGTAGGGGTTCCACCCAATCAGGAGGGTTTGAAGGCTGGTGATACTGTCAGGTGGGGGGGGGGGAAAGGGGTCCACGCCCTTGCACAGCGGGAAGGGAAACCAGAGGGGACAGACTCTTTGGATTGATGGCGTGCGGCACGAGACACTCACAGTACTGGTGGCAAGGTTCCCTGGAGGAATAGGATGCCTGTCATAGTGTTTGGGCTAACAGATCCCACAAGGGATTAGACCCCTATCATCATAGGGTGCTGAGCAGATTACACTGGAGTGCCCTGTCCCACTGTGTGTTCAACCACCCAGCTAGCACGAGCCACACCACAAGGGAGGAGAGGTTAGTGCCCACAGTGAGGTCTGGAAGGAAGGGGACCACAAGGAAAGGAACGGGGGGTGGGCAGGGAAGCGGCACTCGCACTGATGGGGGAAGGGCAGGACCCCAGAGGGGAACGGGCCACTAGCACACAGCCAAGCACACACACTCTCTCTCTCTCTCTCTCTCTCTCCTCACTTTCACTCACAGGAAAACAAAGGGGAAACAGGCACTCACCATGCCACAAGGGTCACAGCACTCCACACGTCAATCGAGGGGAAAGGGGAACAGGAAGGTTCAGGAAGAAGGGACTCAGGAAGGTTTCACTCTAACGCCTGCAATCCAGGGGCCAGTCTCTCTGATCACCGGTGGTGTGTGCTTCACAGCGCTGGCATGTATGTTACTTTCCATGCCCCCTCGACGTGCCCTGAGGCGCTGGGAGTGGCGCAGCAGTGGAGACCCTGCCCCCGCATTCTGCGGGGCCACGGAGACACTTCCTGGTTCATGCGGGTATTGCATTGTTGGGGGGGATTCCCCGGCTTCCAAGTTAACTGCGGGCTTGGCTGTAGCGCGACTGGAACCAGGAAGGGATTCCAGAGCTGTGGTGCTGGGGTGAGCCGCAGCTGAACGCTGTCAGTGTCTTGACAGGGTCAGGGACACTGCCCTTCTAACACCATGTGTGTGTGTGAGTCAAGTATGTGTGTGTGTGTGTGTGTCTGTCTGTGTGAGAGAGGGAGTTTCTCTCTCTCCCGCACCCCATTTCTACCTGCTATTTCACATGGCTGCCGCCTCTTCCCCCTGTGTCCCACCTCTCCCCATGGCTGCCCTGTTGGTTCCCTTAAGCAGCACCCTATAATGGAGAGTGGACTGAACAGGCATCATTGGGCACAGAGCAGCCTTCACAGGAGTGTATCCCCCAACACTCAAGGAAACCACAAACACACAACAATCCATGGGGGAAGGGCAGCTCTGTGAAGGGAGTGGGGAATTGCAGGGAAGGGGAACTGGGTTCAGAGGGGACAGGGGGTAGGGCTCTCAGTTCAGCGGGGGAGGGAGAAACACAGCCCAGAAGGGGGAAAGGACTCACACTCCACACGTTCACCGCACACTCACTCACTCACTCACTCACTCACAGGGAGACACACAAGGTTCCACACACTCTCACTTATAACACTCAGGCTTGGAATCAAAGGGACAATAACAAGACTCAAACTTAGCTTTCACAGGGGGCCAGCGTCTCAACGCTCTGATTACCAGGGCTGTGTGTCTCACAGCACCGGGGTTTTAAACTTTCTGTCCCACCCCCCTGCGTGTCTGCAGATGTGCAGAGTGCCACATCGTCAGCAGGCACATTGTGTCAACTGTGGTGGAGCGGAGGGACTCTATGGGGCCGACCTGTCTTCGGGTTGCCCTGACAACCGGATGCCATGCTGGGGCCTCCGGCACCACTGCAGTCACGTCAGTTGCAGGCGTCACTGCCGCCCGAGCGTGAACAAGGGGGACGATAGTTGGTCGGCGTGCTGAGGGGCTCCGAAGTCCACCCCGGCTGTATCCTCGAATGGTGGCTCTGACATCTAGGACCCAATGGAGATAGCAGTGGTGGACAACTAGGGACTGGATGGTCCAGTCCTGAAGGAGAAGGCTGAGGAATTTGGTCACCATGATGGAGCCCTCTAGCTATGAGGGGGCCTAAGGGCAGTGACATAGAAATAGGGGGTGCAGTGAACCCAAGTCTTGAGCAAGGAGAGCCATGCAGCTGGCCTTACAATAGGCGATGCAAGAGGCAAAGGGGCTGGAGTGTGAGGATGGAGCTGTAACAGGGTCTGGGGGGGGAGGGGGTCATCACCAGGGCAGTGGAGGGTGGGGTTGCTGCTCTTAAAGGGATCTCTGCTGCTGTTGCTGCTGCTGCTGTTAATCCTGAGGGAACCCTGCCACCAGCACCGGGCAGGAGCAGCAGCACGCAGTGGGGAGGCCCTAGTGACTCCTCAGAAGCTGTAGCAACATTACTAGTGGTGAAGGGGGCCCTTTGGAGTGGCAGCCTCCCCCTACTGTCTGGTGTTGACCCCCCCCCCTCCCCCCCCCCAATACAAACATACACACACCATGCTTTGGAACCAGCTTGTTGACTGAGAGTCTAGGCCTTCCATGGGCTTGCTGTACTATTCGTATACTATAGTATACTATTGCTATACTATTGCCGGGCCCTCTCCCAAGCACCATCAGCAGAGTGGGTCACCCAAAGTTGGGGCGCTGGTCGGAGGCAGACTTGCGGTCCATCTATTCGGCGGACAGCTACTGCAGGTCTGCTCTTGGCTGGGGGTTGCCCTGGTTGCCCATAGAGCGGTGAGTGACAGTCTAAAATGTTAGGCATTATACCCACAGCTCTATGGTGTGGGGGAGGGGGTTCCACATGGGCCTACTGCAGCAGCTGCTGGGTCCATGTAAACCTGGCATGGGCAGGGCTGCACGGGGGGGATACAGGGCTGGCCACCCTCAGAGCAGGTCCAGGGATGACCAGCCCCGGCTGTGTCTAACGACAGCTATAATCAAGCACTCCAGTGAGCAAGAGCAGAGAATAGGGGAGTAATGAAAAGAAGTGGCCAGCTCTTGGAAGATGTTTCTCAGCTTTGATTTGGTCACCCCAGCACTTGTTTCTCCTTGCCTTCCCTCATGAGATTAATTCTCATTGGCACCATAACTGAGTTCTCAAATGGAAAACTTAGTAAATTTTACATGCAGGCTCAATCCTACAAGGAGATAAATACCCTGATCCTGATCCAACAAAGCAAGAAGAGAAAATGTGTGTACATTTCAAATTTCTTTTTCCACCCTTCAATGAAACAAGAGAGACAATTCAATCTAATATAAGTCAGCTCCATCTTTTAACAGAATTTTTTCTATTCACTGGATTTCTTTCATTTGAATTTGCAATGTTTAAACAACCATATTCCAGAAAAATCCTCCAAATCAAGTAACACAGTTGAATTTGTCAAGTTTTGTCGCTAAAGGGTTAAATCAGTACCACAGCTGGTGACAAACTGTGAACAAGAACTAGGAAGAGCAATGTTAAGGAAGGTAAACCTGCTAAATAGCAGGGGTGTACTGGATGACCAACACCGTTGCTGTTTTATAGCTAAGGGGAGTGTAATGAATTATCTTTGATGAAGTGGCTGGAGGCAGCAGTGATTACCACCGGTTTCTTGTATGGGCTAAAGGACTACATTCTCTTATTCACCTTCCATCCCCCATTGTGATAAATTTGTGAAGCTGTCTGACGCCAACCTGGAAAAGTAAGAGAAATGCTAGGCTCTTCCTAGACATCCGTGTACTGTGTATCTTTAACCAACCAAATTCAAACAGCAGAGGTGATGTCCAGTCACTTGGTTTAAAGGGACTTTTTTTGTGTCACACATCCTCTGGCATAAAACAAGCCACGCCATTATTATTGCTGGTAAACCAGTAGAATAGTTAACCTCCTTTGCTTATGAGGATCTGTAGGTCCATATTTGAAACCAGTCCTTCTCAAACTCATGCTGTCATTTCAAGTTATTTTATGGACCCATGTATTGGCAGTCCTGGCTGGATCCCTCAATGCATGGAGCCTTGAGCAGTGTGCACTTACCAGGGTCGGATTATGATTACAGGAGCTTTCTTTTCCAACACTTCTGTCTACAGTCTATCAGAGTCTGTTAGTTCTGTCTTTCATATTTGTTTCCTGTCCCTGGTTTGTTTTATGACACTGTTCATGTGGAAAAATTTCTTCCATCTTCTAGTTCAGTCTCACGTAGAATCTGACATAGGCATTTGAATGTCCATTAGCTAAGCTGAGGCTACAGCACCACTGTCACATATAAAGCAAGCATGGAATCAGTTCAGCAATGGTAGGTGTCCAGATTAAATTGGGGCCATCTGTATCCATGGCATTACTCAGCCAGGTCAGTGTGTGAGGAATGAGTGCGTCGAGGGTTCTTGAGTATACAGGGGGCAGTACCAAGTCCAGTAGCCTTTGTTTTTGACTTACTACAATGCAGCTTTCAGGACACCCTCCACATGCAGGCTGCAACAGTTAAAAAAAATGTTTTAATCCTTTTTTCTTCAGCTGAAGAAGCTGGCAAGGAGAGACATGTCACTTTCTGTCTTGGGCCGTGATCCACAAATGACTTGCTTGTCAGTAACCCCAGTAAAGCTCTATGAGCTTGAATGGGGTTACTCAGTAGTAAGTGGTTTGTGGATCACGGCCTTGGTTGGAAATGAATCTGGCAGTGGAGCTGTGTGAAATTTCCTGTTTTTGCCTGGTGTATTTCTGAAAATGGAAACAGATTTTACTGAGTTCTTTGGAGCACTTCCCAAAATGCAGAATGTACTGTACAGTGTGTCAGATTTATAAGACAGAACAGCTTCCTCCTATATGTTCATCTGCAAATGACTAAAAGTAATCGGGGAAGTAATAACTCCAGTCATGTTGTGCAGACAGCACTTCCTGAATCATTGATAAAACTTCAGGGGTTATCGATGAAATGGCTTGGCTTGGTTTGTGTCTTGTGTTTAGAAAATGTTGTAATGGAGGGAAGGGGGACCTAGAATAAGTGTAGCTTTTGAACACTGGTCCATTTTATAAAATTGATATTTTTGTACTTATGCACACACACTTTGTATAATCCCATTCATTTTGCTTGGTGTAAGAAAGAGCAAAGAATTATAAAGAGAACTGGGAAAACCTTGCCAGCTTGAACAGAGCTCTCTCACCCATCTATCATTTCCTGGAGACAGCTGACTGACCCATATTCTCCATTCTGAGATTTTCTGAGTCCCGCTTTCTACTCCATGCTTGCAAAGTAATCTCTGCATGGTCCTAAGTATGGATCTTCTTAGTTCAAATTTTCTAAAAGACTGGAACAACTTAGACACTAGATCTTACAATAGGATTTAGTCAAAAGACTGACTTTTTCTAAGTCAGTAGACCTAAAGCTGGGGTGGGGAACCAAATGCAACCTGTGGCTAGTTTTAATTTGGCCCCTTTTATGGTCCTGGATCTGACCCTACCCCCAAGCACTGAAAGTTTGAGCTCAAGGTAAGGGAGCAAATATGAGGGCATGCGCAGAATGCTAGGGGATAGATCCATAGCCAGTGCCCCAATTTATGATCTGGACCATTCTTTAAGCACCTCAGGTTGTCTGTAACTTCTGTGTGGCCCTCCAAACTTGTACTAAAGCTTTTTTAAAATGGGCATGGCTGGGTGGGGTGGGGGGGGAGGTATCTGTGTGCACCGCGTGGAATGGTGACACATGTCCGGTGTGGGGTGGGGGTGGATTTAAACAGGATGGGTGTGTGCCCCTACCCACACACTGCCCACTCCTCCCCCCGCACAGAGCATCCCGCATTTTCCCCTGATGCTCTGTGCGTGGGCATAAAAGGGCAGTGCATAGGTCAGAGGAGTGCATGCCCACCCACGCTAGTTTCAGACGGGCACTCGGGTAGATGGGGATGGGTGGACCTGCATGGGCACATCCCATTTAAAAACAGCTACATTTTCAAATTGTCCTTTGGAAGGAAAGTTTCCCCAACCCTGCTCTAAGGTCCGTAAGTCACTTTTGAATATGGGGCTTAAACACCTACAACACTTTGGTACTTTTGAAAATGTTATCCCTGACCCATGTTCTGAGGAGCAGAGGTGAATTACCATGAAACACCAAGCAAGCCTCAGAGGATGTTCACTGAAACTACTTATTTGGCTTTGCCATAAGGCTCATAAGGTTTGCACGTTTTAGTCTACGGAGCCAAATATACAAGAGTTAAAATAAATATATAGGTTGAGACTTCAAAGCAGTCTAGAGGATTTAAACCCACACAGCTAGCATGCAAATTGCCTAAATCTCCTCACTTGCTTCAATAGCTCAAGCACAACACTTATAAAACCAAAATCTATAACCCTGAAAAGACTTAGATGTGGTTTCTTAACTACACACATGAGTTATTCTGCCTGTGACTGGTCATGTAGTGCTGCAAGCTAAGAAACAGTTAATGTATTCAGACAATGTTCTTGTGTGACAGCCAAGGTTGCTTCAAAGAAGTAATTTCTCTAATGGAGTTTTCTGGAAAAAACTAATCACTATACTTCTATATAGTGGAACAAGATTTTGTCCTAATTGCAGAAAATAAATGAGCAGGATAATTCGCATAATAGAGTGAATATAGGCTTACAAGACATGAGTAAACATACATTTTCAGCACTGTGGCTTGAGAGGTAAGTATACAAGAGCATGGATCCCTATAATTTTGGAAGATACTATCTCAGCTACTAGCAGCATTTCCAGAACCACCATAATAAATGAGGTTATACAGAAACCAAAAATATATAAAGCTTCATTGCATAGACCTTTCGCAATAAGGAGACCATCATCATCTAGTATAAAAGCAGAGATGAGTCACGGAAGTTAAATGTTTTTGCCAAGCAGATTTCTTTGTCCCTTTTTAATATGATTTGCAAAAGGTAGGGACTCTGTAAATGTGTAATCAAAAATACTCCTGAATATACCACAGAGCTGGAAGTGCTTTCTGCAAGTTTATGCATTATATTCATCCAGTTGGAAAATATCAACTAAAATTAAATTTACAGTCAACATGTCCAGCAAGAGACCAGCAGTCATGCTCCTCTCAGAGGCTGGCTGGGGGCATGTGAATAACATTACATGACCAGACATTTTTGTGCTACAGTATTCCTTAGTTTACTAAGTCTAGGACTGCTTTTAGATGAGCGGGTTGCAGTTGCGTTTTTTTCAAAATCCCACAAGGCGGAATTAGACATGACAAGGGATGCAATCATACGCATTCAAGGCGGACGCGTATTGTTTAATGACCGTGAACTAAATACCTCCATGTGTGAGGTATTTAGTTCGCTGTCGGTAAACAATGCACGATCACCTTGAATACACGTGATCGCGTCCCTTGTCACGTCTAATCCCACCATGCAGGATTTCGCGCAACTGCAACCCACTCATCTAAAAGTGGCCTAGGAAAAATTACTGGAATAAAGGATACAAAGACCCTTTTCAAATGGACCGTGGAGGTGCCGCACTTCGTGGGGGATGGGTGGAGGTGGCGACGGGTGTGCAGCATGAGTGTGGGCTGCGACATGGATGCACACCCATCTCCACCAATCTCTACTGATATCCACGCATGGAGGCACTTTCCTTTCCCCCAGTGCCTCTCTGTGTGGTGGAGATGGGTGGAGCATGGAAATGTGCACACACCTCCACCCATCCCCACCGGTGCTCACACCTATGCAGTTGCAAATGTGGGTGAGGGAGGTATCCATGTAAAAAAGGGCCAAGGAAGCTCCAAATTGATTTGATAGTACTTGGAACTAAACTAAAAAAAACAACTGAGGAGGGGTATTACTGTGACACCCAATGGTGGAGGCACAATACACACTCACATTTGGAGTTAAGCAAGGCCACAACTTCCTTGAATTACTTGGCATCAGGGAAAACCATATGCAACCCAGGGAAGCATTGACCCAATGAGAAATTTGGCATGGGAGGAAAGGGCCACCCCGACTCATGCTACGTTACGATAAGGATAAGCAGCCTTCAGACTGAGCCTCACACGTGCCTGGTCACAAACTATTTTTGTAGCTCCTTTGACAATGGTGGCATGAGTGCCCTATCTAGCTGCGAAGCCTGAGACATGATCTCATGTCTTCTATGCGAGCAGTCCAGTGCCCCCTAGTGTGGAGTCCTGGGAGGCTAAAACTCCCATCTGGCCAACCAGCAAGGGCTGCTGCCTTGGTTCTTGCCAAAGTTGGGAGACTAAGCAGCAAACACACAGGAACCCCCAGATGGAAACGAGCATGCTGGGAGAAAGGCATAAAACCCCGTATCCTGCACAAGCTGGGAAAGAGGAAAAATTCCTTTCCAGTCCATCAACTTTTCGCTAGCTAATGCCCACAGCAAGTACCATTAGGCTACCTCAGGAGACCAGACCACAAACACATTGAATGTAGACAGGGAGGATGGGCAAGTTCCTGTCAAAGGAAATGTCTGGGCAGCTCAGGATGGGGTTTATAATCCCCTATTTCAGGGCTCTAATTGTCTGGTCTCTCTGAATGGCCCTCAAATTTGGTCCGATCAGTGGTGATTGGGACAGTACACACAGCAGCATGTCCACCTCCACTGCCACCATTCAAGCCTCACCATCTGGCATGCCACAACTTCTTCACCTTTGGCAAGCTCAGATGAGAAACTAAGTAATCCACCCAAGACCACTGATGAAGTGTTAGAGCAGGACTTCCTGGGTCATGGTGATCACATAAGTAATTCATTGGGGAAAAGGCAACACCAAGCTATAGAAACATTTGTGTGATGTGAGCTTGCTGAGCTGGAGCTGTTAGTAATCTCTTAGATAGATGGGGGGAGGGTATGACTTGTTACGTAAAGATAATTTGGTTTTTAAACTACAGTTAAAGACAGGTGAGCCTATTTTAGGAGAGAAATGAGCTGAATTTAATCAAAAACTCAAACCAAAGATGAATTAATTATTATTTTTAAGTGCTGTTGGGAAAGAAAGAAAGAAAGAAAGAAAGAAAGAAAGAAAGAAAGAACAAACTGAAATTTTGCCCCTGAGTTAACTTCCACCTCGATGGAAAAATAGGCCTGTACTTGGTAGATTGCCAGCTCTATTTTGCAAATCCTTTAAGTTCTGTTGAGGTTGAATAAGCTTTTAAACTTTTCTGTGCATATCTAAACCTTTTAAGATTTGCCTAACATATTAAAATGAGTTAGCCATTTTACATGCTGTCCCTAACTTTCAAAAATTGCATAGCGTAATGAGATACACTTAAATGCATGTCAGAGAAAAGCTTTATATTGAGATTATGTATTTACTGTATTTCTAAGAGGAAGGTGTCTTGTGCCAAGTCCAGACTAAAGACTGCATTCTCTACACAATGAAGATTAAGGTCAGTGTTTTGAATGACATGAAATGCTAGTCCACTGTCACCTTTAGCTTGGGTAGCATGAAATAAGTCAAGACAGCATAATGGAGGCAGGATGTGAAAGAGGAGGGAAAATGGAGTAGAGGATTATTATTTTTTCTCAAAAAGACTTTTAAAAAGAAACTCCACTAGATTATTTTAAAGCTTTTTATGAATGAATTCCTATATGTCCAAGGCAACAAACCTGCCTTTTTAAAGAGTTTAAATAGCATGGAAAAATTAATAAAAAACATTAAATAGCAATAGCATTGCAAATAATTTGGGGGAGAATGCTTTCCTATAATCCCCGTCTTCTATTTCTTCTTTGCACAATACCACTGGTATAGGGGTCTCAGGACACCTAAAGAATCATAGGTCTGGAAGGGTTTTAATAGAGGTTATCTAGACTCACCTTCTGCACCAAAGCAGAATTCACGATACCTCATTCAGCCAAAAGAAGTATACAACCTATTATTAAGACTGCCACCAGCAGAAATCAGGAGTAACCAATGTTTGAAATGTCGAGGAGTGAATTGTCAAGACAGAGCCAAATGTCTGAAACAAGTGAGCAATGCCACACAGTGGAAGGGAAGGTGAGAAGCCCCCATAGTCAACTGTCAATCTGCCCTGGGGGGAATATTCCTATTCAGCCCCCCAAAATGATGGCCATCTAGACTCTAGGCATGTGAGCCCAGGAGCCATGACCCAACAGGGGAGAAATGAAGATAAATTCTCTACAGCATCCTGGCACCAGAGCACCCTATCTAGTATCTAGGGTTGAAGTGAGCAGCAAAATTTTTACTCATGAGTAATTTTTCCATATTGGGAACCGGAATAAATTTCCTGATTTCCCAATACTGATATGATTTCTCAATGTTGGCAATATTTATTTATTTAATTTATTTATTATTTGTAATACCACAAAATACCAAAATACCACGAAATACTGTTCCGAGTTACCAATTTCCCACTTACTGCATACCGTGCACTGTTCATTTACTGCTTACTGCATTGCTGAGGGTACTATTTTACTTTCTGTGGTAGTTTCCACATTTCTGAGGCTATCACTATGTGAATAGTTCACCCCTTGACCTCCCCCCACGCCCAGAACCCTTTAACCTCCACACCAATGCCTCCATTCAGAATTGTTGTTCTATGTTCCTCTCCCTCTTCCCTGTTGATCCTCATTGATGGGGTCACCATCCTTCCCATCCCCCAAGCCATAGCTTAGGCTTCATCTTTGAATTACCCCTTTCTTTTAAACCCCACATTTGACTCTGTTGCTAAATCCTGTTACTTCTCCCTCCATAACATTGCTAAGATTCACCCTTTCCTCTCTGTCTCCTCTGCCAAAACCCTTGTTCACGCCCTGGTC
>QEPC01013019.1:89975-100640 GCA_003113815.1 Sphenodon punctatus | reverse complement strand
TAACCAAGCCAAGTACGTGCACTTGAGACCTCGCATCTTCATGAATGTTAGACCCCTTGTCTCTCCCTCTGTTCCCCTTCCTAAGTCTCTCCCCCAGCTCCTGTCTCTCAGATTGTAAGCCCTAGGGGCAGGGACCGTGTCTATTTTATTACTTTGTAAAGTGCCAGGTACACTGCTTGCACTATATAAATGTTTGTTAATAATAATAATAATAATAATAATAATAATAATAAGCCGCTGGACTGCTGCCACCACCACCGCCGCCGCCGCCCAGAGCTCAAGGTAGGAGATCCCTGGGTGGGGAGATAGGGTGATCCCTGAGGTGGTGCATGTGTTAAACCAGCCCCCACCCCAGGGATCAGTATAGTACCGGTATTTACCTGCTGCTGGTGCTGGCTCTGGGTTTCCGGCGGCGGCCCGGAGTCCACACTAGGGACTTAGGGGAATTTTAATTTTTTTTTAATTCCAGACTGGGGAGGGTGGGTGGGGGGTGTCCCCCCTTCCACCTGCGCAGCCTGGACTCGGGGAGGGAAAATGTTTGGGGTATTTTGTGTTCTTTTTTTACATTGCAGCCATTCAGTGAATGGCTGCAATGTAAAAAAATCCAGCACGGGGGATCCGGTACTGGACCCAATAATACCAGAATAATCCGATACTGCCTGTACACCAAAATACCGGCAGTATCGGATACCAGATGATCCAATAGTCCCACCCCTAAAAAATGCTTGCTAATAATAATAATAATTAATAATGTTGTTCCCTTTGCTTTGACCAACTTGCAGCTTGTCAAAGCAGCCAATGAGTGACAAGGAAGTACAAGGGAAAATGGAGTGCAAGAAGTACAGTATTATGTTGGACTTGGTATTACCTCTCAGAATTTGAAATGGATGGCAAAGTGGTAAACACTAAACAGGATCCTGGTAAGTGGAAAGTCAGTGGGTGAAAACAGACATGATGCTAACCACCCTTTAACCATCCTTGGTGGTTATTTATGCTTGTTGCAGGGCTGTATTGGTGCCCCATGCAGCCCTGAAACATGCATAAATGACCACCAAGGATGGTTAAAGGGTGGTTAGTGTCATGTCTGTTTTCACCTAGTAAATCAAGAAATGAAATTCTGGTTGAGACACTGGCCCTTTTTACCCAGACACCCCCCTTGACCACGTGTGCGGGTGGGAGGTGGGGGGGTGTCTGTGCAACCGCCGCATGGATGGGTGTGTGTGTGTGTGTGTGTGCACATTCCTGCACTCCATCCACCTCCACCCATGCCACCCATGCACTGCCCACCCACCACAGCCTCCACCCATCCCCCCACACCACCAGTCCATTTGAAAAGTACCAATGTCAAGTTCCAAGAGGTTCTCGCTTCAAACGGAATGGATTTGGATAAGATTCCCTGTTTTAACAAAATCTCATTTCAGCCCATACCTTATCAGGATTCCATTGCCAGTCATGGCTATGGATGATTCACATAAAGAAAGAAAAACAAAACTAGGGATGGGTGAACGCGGTTCGGAAGTTCGGAGTTCGGACCGAACTCGAATAGTTCGGTTGACCGAACCGAACGTTCGAACCGAACTAGAATTCGGAAGTTCGGAGTTTGGACCGAACTTGAACAGTTTGGTCAACCGAACCGAACGTTCGAACCGAACTCGAATTCAAACATTCAGTTCGGATGCGTTCGGTGAGTTCGGAATTGAATTTCTATTGGTTTCAATGGAAAACACATTATCGGCTGTAACTCTTTTGTTTTTTATGATATGTGGCTGCATTTGAGGCTCCTCTACCTCCAATAGAACTCATTATGTGCACCAAATTTCAAAATAATTGGATAAAGGAATCCGATTTTAGAAGCAGTTGAATTATTGTATTTTGCAATATTCTACATATACATTCTTAGCTGTAACTTCTTTGCCTCACATCTAATGTAGGTGAAACTTGTTCAGTTTATACCCCTTTCCATATTAACTACCTTTGCCAAATTTCAGAAGGATTGGAAAAAAGGTCTTGGTGGTATAAGCAATTAACATATAAATGTATGTCTGACTATAACATCTTTGTAGTCCAACCAGTGTACATGAAATTTGGCAGGACTATATATTTCACTTTCATGATCATCTCTGCCAAATATCAGAAAGATATTATAAAGGGTCCCAATTTTATATGCCTGTACAACATATGTAGAGAAGGGGCCTATGCCTGGGATTCTCTTATGTCACTGTGGTATAAGATCGGTTTGTGATGCAAATTGGCCAACAGAAATGTCAACCAAATATCCTCATTCTGTGCTGGGACCATCCCAACATATCTCCCCCACTTGTTTCTGGGAAGTCAGAAGCATCTGTTTAGGAAAGAGTCAATAGAAATTCTCTTATGTCCTCTGTCTCAGTGCTGCAGGATGTGATTGATAGTTGGCCAGCCTGGATGTGTTTAAACTATGTCTCCTGACTGCTGGGATGCTATCTCAGAAGTCCCAGTTATGTTGCTTATGCCCGCCACAGGGCCGCCCCCTATGCCCACCTCGAAACCACTACCAATTGGTCCTGTAAAGCTAGAAGCTTGCAGTAATGTGTTTGGCCATTGAATGTGTCTGTCAGTCTTTGGGGTTGCTCCACATCCTTCCTCCTACAGTCTCTCTCCCCCTGCCATGCAGGGTGCCTGCCTCTGACTGGCACTGAATATGCTGATATTCATCTGAATAATGATCTTCGCAGGGACAACATCAATTACTTATATAATTGGGTCCCTTTATCAAAATCTCCTGTACATTTTCTGAAATGGCAAGAAAGTTATTTGATACATTTCTCTCAAATATCCTGTAAACATAATTGAATATCAAAATGTAACAGCTGGAAATGTATTTTCAGGTTAATGTCTTATAACCTTGGGACCCTTTATTCACTCTTTCCTAAAATTGGCAGCAATATTAAGCATATGAAGGGATGTAATATGCACAAGTTTCATGAAAATTGGATGCAAGATAAAGAAGTTGTAGCCATGAATGTGTATGGAGTTTTTCTTAAAATCACAACATTCAATTGTTTTTGAAATCGGTTTCCTTTATCTAATCATTTCGATTTTTTTGTACACTTAGTGCCCTCCATTAGGGGTACAACCTCCCTACATTTCATCAAAAATGAATAAGAAACAAAAATGTTATAGCCAGAAATATGTTTTTTAGTTTTTTCCTTTTATTTCAAAAACCAAATGTCATTTTCAGTTCCCGATAGCACCAAACTAAAGACCATTACCGACTCTGAACTTAACATTTGAACCAAACCACCAAATGGCTGAACATCTGAACCGATGAACCAAACACAGCCAAAACGAACGGGCAAACCAAACGGACGAAACGAACACAGCCGAACCAAATGGCCGAACCCAAACCACGATCTGTTCACCCATCCCTAAACAAAAATCATTAATTCTTCCAGAAGCATTAAATGGAAAGCCTGTCACATGTTACCTCTCATCAATGTTTCCCACTCTGTTTAAAATATAATCAGGTTCCTTGGCACCCTTGACTATCTTTGGGAATCTATTCCAGAATTTCACTCATCTGATGGATTCAAAACCTTCATCTAATTTCCAGCCTAAATGTATCCATGACCAGTTTATATCCATTTGTTGTATAATTTTCCAATCCTCCTCTTGATTGAAAATTCTTCCTAATTTGGTGTCATCATCAGAGTCTCATGGTTATAGCAAATGGAGAGGGTAGCCACAAAACAGTCCTTCAAGGAGACTCCACATGTTCGGAGGGTACCAGAATGAGGTACTGCCCTAACTACCTACCTAACACACATATAGGGGAGCTTTAGATGGTCTATGATTATGTGTACATAGCATCCAGACTCATGCACATTGTATGCAAAGGGTCTGTACTTCAGTTCCTATTCCAGTGTACTGCCTGGAATACCAGCCTTTAAGGGACTGTGAAGTTGTTGCCCACCCTCACAACAGATGGCGGGTGAAAAGACTATTCACACTAAGGGTGCTTTTGGACCAGCACCTCCCCACTTCCTACCCATTATACATATTGCAGGGCACCCATAGGGCACCACAGCAGCTTGCAACATGTATGCTGGGTGAATGGTGGGTGGGGAGTGGGTGGGAAGGTGCTTGTCTAAAAGTGCCCCAAAAATATGTGTATGTGGGGGCTAAAGGGAGGGGGATTTCACTAGCTGAGACACAATTTGGTGCATGGTTTTAAAATGCTTTCTGTAAAGGTAGTAAAGGGGTATTTACTGGTAGTGTATTTTGAGAATTAGGCTGCCCCAATTTAATACGAACAAAAGACAAAGGGTGTTTTCAGGCATGACGCTAACCCCAGTTTAATCACACAAACATTTCTTATGCATGTTGCAGGGCTGCATAGGGCACCAATACAGTCCTGCAACATGCATAAGAAATGTTCAAGTGTGGTTAAACAGGGGTTAGCGTCATGTCTGAAAACACCCAAAGCTATGGGATGTGTGGTTTGCTACCTAAAGGATTGTTACCTAAAGGGTTAATAAAATAAGAGAGTGACTGACTGCACAGCCACAGCTTTGCAATAAGCTGTAACATTCTGAAAATACAGCTACGTAAGTCAATGAAATTTAAAGAGGTCTATTCCTGTGAGCTTTTGGATTGGACTAATTGAGAGATCATATCTTCCCAAAGCATGGCATCATGGCAGTCAGTAACAAAGTTTTTGGTTTTTTTTCACTAGGAGTCTCTAAATTAGTGCTGCTGGGTGCTGGAGGCAGACTATTCTCAGCAACATGCTATCAGCTGGCGTTTGCGTCCCTTGTTGGTCTGTCACAGCCAGTCTTTTGACCTTCAAGGTATGGAGTAGGGCTTGTCTCTGTACTATAGCTTTTGCCTGAGGATGGCCAATTCAGGGAAATCAAGCCTATTTGGAGATCACACTCTATTTGGTTTGACGCTGTCAGTAAGTGTTATGTATTGCTCTAAAATGTTTTTGCTTGTTCCCAGAGCCTGCTGGTGAGACACACTTTATAAAATGAAAAAATAAATAAACCTAGCTTTGTGGTATGTACAGGAACAAGGGAAGTCAGTTCAACTGTATCAAAGTAAAATAAAGGTACATCACATAATTCATCACAATCCACCCCAAATTCATTAAGCTTGTGACCTCAGCAGAATGACTTCCTAAATGTATTGAATGCATGCATGGCAAACAGGTGTGCCAGTCTGTTGGCACATCTGAAGCCCCCATTACGGTTGGTTGCTATGGTATGAGTTTAATGAAGCTAGGGATACCATGTTAATTGCCAGCATCAATAGATACTGAAGTCTTAGGCAATTCATGAAACTGTAGACAATATGAAGATAGCAAGGAAAACAGGAGATATTCACCTTAACTGATTATACTACTTGCAAGGGTTTTTCAATTTTTGAGTGTCGATAATAGTATGGTGCATACTTAATTCTTGCTAAGTGCTATTCTTCTATTCTGACTTAGGATGTTTTCACAATGTCATGATTTCAAGTGTCAAAGCCCAACAAAAAGCCATGCAAGACCCATGGTGAACTACCACGCTGTGCGTCTTTGTGACATCTAAACACGTCTTCTGCCACAAGGCAAACCATCAGCAGTCTGTGATGTTTCATGGATCACTTTGTATTGACCACATAGTAAAAAATTTGCATGTCATGAATAGGGCTGATGCGGCAGCAGCTGTTACCGCACCGCAATTTCATTCCGCCATTTTGGAATTGCCCGCGCCACACCGCGACTTTTCTGCTGACATTCCGCTAATTCCGCCGGCATTCTGAAAATTCAGAAACTATCGGAAAAATTGCGGAATTGTCGGAAACTGTCAGAAAACTGCTGTTCCGCTATTATGTGGCTCTGGCAGAATGGCGGAAGTAGCAAAAATGTCATGTTTCCGCTATTTTGTGAAGTCTGTGGAAGTAGCAGAATGAAATTAGTGGAACTGTGGAAGTAGCAGAATGAAACTAGTGGAATGAAAGCCTCTGCCATGCCGTACCACTAATTGCGGAAATGCTGTTTCTGGTGGAAATAGCTACTGCTGCGACATTCCGCTACAGCCCTAGTCATGAAGAAGCATTTAATGAAGAAGTTGGGGTGAAAGCAGAATTCTACCCATATTTTGATTCCATCGGAACTGGGTGGCTCAATCATTCCAATCAGAAATCAGAACAGAGGAAATTCCATTCCAGTTTCCAGTTAGAATGATCAAAATACCTTTTGCCATTATACACATGCCCATTGAAATGGAAGCCACTCTGCTGCAGTTGATGAGGACTCTGAATGAGTCCTAGCACTGCTCTTCTCTTCATACAACAAAACGACAAGCACAAAATGGCTCAATCAAAGGGGTGTGCATGTCATTTTCCTTATTATAATAATGATAATGAAAATTGTCATTTTTATTATCACTATTGCAATAACTAATAATAATGAAAATAGAAATAAAAATGACATTTTTTAAAAAATAAAGGGAAAAGACTGAAAAATGTATTTCTGGCTATAACTTTAATGTTTCTTATTCAATTCTGATGAAACCTGGGAAGACTGTATCCTCAATGGAGGGCACTATGTGTACCACTTTTTGAAATGATTAGATAAAGGGGACAAATGTTAGACGCACTTTGGATAGTGTTATTTTAAGAAAAGCTCCATACACATTCACAGCTACAACTTTTTAAACTTCGATCCTATTTGCATTAAACCTGTAAATATTATGTCCCTCCATATGCTTATCATTCCTGCCAATTTTTAGAAAGATTGGATAAAGGGTGCTGATGGTATAAGACATTAACTTGAAAATACATTTCCAGCTGTAACATTTGTATATTACATCCTATTTACAAGACATTTGACAGTAAGGTATCACATACCTTCCCTGTTACCTCTGCTGAAAGACAAGACACTTTGATAAAGTGACCCAATTTTATAAACAATTGACGTTGCCCTCTTGAAGACTATTATTCAGATAAATAGCGGCACATGCAGTTCCAGTCAGAGTCAGGCACCTGGCATGGCAGGGGGAAAGAGGCTGTAGGAGGAAGGATGTGGAGCAACCCAAAAGACTTACAGACACATTCACTGGCCAATTACTGCATGCTTCTAGCTTTACAGGACCAATTGGTAGTGGCTTCAAGGCGGGCATAGGGGGCAGTCCTGATGTGGGCACAGAAGGGACATAACTGGTACTTTAGGGATAGCATCCCAGAAATCAGGAGACTGTGGGTGATTTCAGATGTTACGCGGTCCCGATTCACCAGAGTGGATTCCCGGCAGGGGTTAACCGAACAGCCACCTCCCGTGATCAAAAAAAGCCCCGAACAGATGTGACGGGACTGGGACCATAACAGGGAATCGGGCTGCCAGATTACGGCCTGGGGCAGCGCAACAGATGTTATGCCGATCCCGGGCCAGGCCGTGGTCAAAGCACCCAGAAGGCGCCGGGGCGGCTTGTCCCGGCTGCTGCTGTGTGCCCTTTAAATCTCCCTCCCTGACCTGTATTGTTGCTCGTTGCCTGGCAGTGACGCTGCATGCTTTGTTCCCGGCTGGGAATCATTTCCTTTGATTCCGGCCAGTGGTTGCCAGCCAGACATTACTTTTTGTTGGTTCTCGTCGGGAATCTCTTTGACCACGCTTTCAGAGATGGTCCAGGGGGGAGCTCCGGAAGCATGGTTGATGTTGACCGCATGTGGATATTGACCGTGGTGAACATCTGGCGCCCGTGAAACAGACGTTCAGGGCGCTTTGGCCCCGCCGCGGGATTAACTGTGGTTCACTGTGGTTGAGCGTGATCTTGTAGCGTCTGAAAATACCCATAGTTTATACATCCAGGCTGGCCAATTATCATCACAATCACATACTGCAGCACTGTGACACAGGACAAAAGATAATCTCTATTGGCTCTTTCCTAAACAGATGATTCTGACTTCCCAGTAGCAAGTGGGGGAGAGAGGTTGGGATGGTCACAGCACATAATGGGGATATTTGGTTAACATTTCTTCTGGCAAATTAGCATCACAACCCAATCTTATACCACAGTGACACATAAGAGAATACCTGGCATAGGCTCCTTCTCTGCTTATGCTTTGTAGGCATACAAAATTGGGACCCTTTATCACATCATTCTGATATTTGGCAGAGATGATCGTGAAAGTGTGATATACAGTCTTGCCAAACATCATGTACACTGGTTGGACTACAAAGATGTTACAGTCAGACATACATTTATATGTTAATTGCTTATACCACCAGGACACTTTATCCAATTCTTCTGAAAGTTGACAGAGATAGTAAATATGGGAAGCGGTATAAACACGCCAAGTTTCATCTACATTAAATCTGGTGTGGTGAGCAAGGGGCTTTTTGGGGCAAGTGACTGGGAGGCTGGTTCCCAAGGGAGAGGTAGCTCCCTAAGAAGTTTGGCACTGTTTGCATCACCCCCTCTGTGTGACAGCTAGCCCCTTGGAGTAGGAACTGTTGGTGCTTCTGGAGAGTGCTAATTGAACGCACCTGGGACTTGGAGGAATCGCCGTGCATCCCCGCCCCTGCAGGACTATAAGAGCAAGTCCAGAGCTTTGTGGCAGCACCACAAGGCGCGCGCCAATGGTCATCGTGCGCAAGGGCGCTCCCTTGTGTGCGCAGCCTTAGGCGCAGGCCGTAGCCGGGCTGAGTCTGGTTTTTTCCATTCTTGCATGTCCATTATAATGCTTGCCAGTTTTGTTTTCATTAAATCAATTGTATTATAGAAGTGTATCTCGGGGAGAGGGGTGCGAATGTACAAGTCTGATAGTAGAGTGATTGAAGTAAGTCATGACTACTGGTGGGAGCTACTTTAAGGCACGACAGGAGGTTTAAATAATCTCGGCCGGACATTGCCTTGGGTGGTGGGCATTAAGACTTGATTCCCTTACCATCGATTTCGGGTAGGCGTGTATTTCCTTTGAAAGTAGGAAATATTTTATTATGGAGGGAGATAAAAGGGGAACTCCAACCCTTCTGGAAGCAGCAAAAAAATTGAACACTCAAGCAAAAATAACAAAATACATTACCCGTAGAGGGAGGAAATTAGAACAGTTGGGGCTGATGTGTACTTCTACCCCATTAGTTTCACCTGCGCATGTGCTGCTCAGATAAAAAGGAAAACGCATGTCAACAAGAAATAATTACAACTTAAACTCTTGGTTTACTTACTTTTTTGTAAGAAACGGAGAAGATAGTTTATGAAAGGGTAAGACGGAAGGGATTATTTAGGTATGAAGCCTATGGGAGTCCATAATCTTCTCACGTAGTCCACTTGAGTGAAGATGTATATCTCAAAAGTTGTATTAAGATCGATGTATAATTGTATGAGTTTTAAAGGTTTGTAATGAGACCGTTGTTTCATTTGTTTGTTTTGTTTTTTCTATTTCAAATTTGACCCACTGGGGTTGTAAATAAAATATCTATCTATCTATCTATCTATCTATCTATCTATCTTAAATTTAAGGCAAAGAAGTTACACCTAAGAATGTATATGAAGATTTTTGCCAAAAAAAATAATTCAACTGCTTCTAAAATTGGATTTCTTTATCCAATCTTTTTGGAATTTGGTACACATAATGTTGTAGATTGGATGTATACACTCTGGAGGTTTCAGTCAAATATAGTGAGAAACAAAAATGTTACAGCCAAAAATGAGTTTTCCATTTAAACCAATGGAAAACGAAAACAAAAGCAAAAACAAAAACGACAATTTAATATTTATGAAAACAAAAAAGACATATCTAAATAACAAAAACAAAAAACAAAAACAAAACTACTTGGGCCCGTGGTGCACACCTCTACTTGATCGGAATTCAGATCAAAACCATTTTTGCTCAGAATTCAGATTAAAATTTCACCAGTCTTTCTGTTTCCACATAACTGTTCCACATAAACAGAAAGGCTAATTTTGAATCAACCCTAATTGCTGTCATGAACCACAGAAGATCTGTAGTGAAGTTTTAGTTGACTTTATTACAAATTGTGATATGATGGGTGTGAATTGGATTTGATCAATACATAGAGGAGAGCAGTGATAGAGCTTAATTTATTTATTTATATTTTGATTCTAGGGATGGGCGACAGATCGCTGTTTGGGTTTGGCTGTTCGGTTCGGTCTGGTTCAGTTCGCCCATTTGGTTTGCCCGTTTGGTTTGTTCGCCGTGTTCGGGTTCGGCCGTTTGGTTCAGTCCTGTTCAGTTCAGTTCGGGCATTCGGAAAAAGGCTCTTTGTGTGAGGAATGATGGCCCCAGACCCATGACGGTGGGTCCTGGGGCTACTAGAGTGGCAGCTTCTAGGTATTGGCCACAGCCCTCCCTGTCAGTATCTTGGCCCCAAAACCCTGATGGTGGGTCCTGGGGCTGGAGTGGCTGTTTTTTGATGCGGTGGAATGACATCATCTCCATGCGAGGAATGATGGCCCCAGACCCATGATGGTGGGTCCTGGGGCTAGAATGGCAGCGTCTAGGTATCGACCACAGCCCTCCCTGCCTATAACTTTGCCCCCAGGACCCTGATGGCGGGTCCTGGGGCTGGAGTGACTGTTTCTTGATGCGGTGGAAAGACATCGCCTCCGTGCGAGGAATGATGTCCCCAGACCCATGATGGTGGGCTAGAGTGGCAGCTTCTAGGTACATATCGGTCAC
>QEPC01013019.1:38243-67573 GCA_003113815.1 Sphenodon punctatus | reverse complement strand
TTTTTTTAAACAAAAAGCCAGGCTGGGCAGGGTGGGTGGGGGGTGTCCCCCCTTCCACCCGCGCAGCCTGGACTCGGGGAGGGTTTTTTTAAAAAAAACTTTTTAGCTGGGGCTTTAATTTTTTTTACATTGCAGCCATTTTTAAATGGCTGCAATGTAAAAAAACCGGTACCCCGAAATCCGGTACCGGGTCCGGATTACCGGGCCGAATCCGATAATGCCGGTACGTCCGATACCGGCATTATCGGATACCGGATTCTACCGGTTTCCCACCCCTAGCCCCACGCACACCCCTGGTGGCTGTGGAGATGAAAAAAGGCCAGCTTAGCACTGAGGAAATGCTGGAAATTGCCATAAGTACTGTAAAACTGCCACAAAAGTGTCATAAAATTCCTGGAAAGTGACAAAAAAGTCCCAGAAAGTGATGAAAAGTCCCAGAATGTGAGGAAACTGACAAAAGTGATGAAAAAGTCCTGGAAAGTGACAAAGGGATGAAAAAATACCGGAAGCTTGGTATGCCCAGAAACTGATGAAGTATCGACAGACAAAAGCACTTCTAAAAGGTCGGTATTTCCCTTCAGAAGTCCCCTCCGCGATAGTCGTGATGGAGGCTTGGTGGTGCCCTCTTCCCCTTCTTAAACAATGAAGACGAGGAGGGTACGGCTGATTGAAGGTGGGGGGAAAGCCGCAGTTGCTAAGCAACCTCAACCAAAGGTGTCCGGGACTCTTATGTGAATCAAGATTCCCAGGTGCCATTTTAGCCTCCCCACTCATGCACCTCATTCGGCCGGGCATGGAGCAGGGAGAAGGATGCGCAGCAAGATGGCGCAGCTAGGAGCCGGACGCTTGCCTTTAAGCGAAGGGGGGGGTTGGTTTTTTTTCTGTTTTCGTTGGCCGGGCATTAGTGGGGCAGGCTTCCCCCCCTGAGTGCTTTCCCTGCTGTGCCTAGCAGCAGCGGGGGCCTTAGCAGCAGTGAGGAGCGGCCCCCAAAGTGCACCTGGACCTCTCTCCTTCCACTCCTTCAGGCCGCGGCGGCGTGTCTGGGGGACACACACCCCTGGAGCCTGACTCTGGGGGGATTCACCCCGGGGGCATTTCTGGTGTGGATTTCATCTTTGGGCTGGAGGAGTGGCCCCCGGAGGGCACGTGGAACCCCCTCCCCCTCAGCCCCAAGCGGGGGAAGTCTAAGGGCTCTAGGAAGAGGGAAGGGATTCGCACCTTCAGGGCTTGAGGTGCCACCCCTGAAAGGGCACATTTGCCCCCCTGGGACCTAGGTGGGGGGATCATCGGGCCTGGCACAGGAGGGTGCACCTGGTGGGCATAAAGACCTTGCATAGGGCCTGCCTTCGGGGGATCCCCCATAGAGGGCCTGAAAACCCTCACCCCCAAGGGGGCATAAATTCCTCAGGACCGGAGAAGTGACATGGGCTTAACAGGGGAAGATACCCCAGGGGGCTTGAGGAGACTCAGGCTCAGTCAAGGGGCCCCATTCCCACACACTCAGACAGTTGGCTAGGTCGTCTCCCACCAGCACCTTAACAGTGGTGGTGGCACCGAGCTGGCAGGCCCCCACTGGTGTTTGCCTGATCCCTAGAAGGGGGGGGGGACTTAGGAGGATAGGGCATTCATTGTGGGTGAGTGAGCGGAAATATGACCCCCCGCAAGCGCAAGGGCCAAGGGAAAGCCCCAGAAAAAGGGGTTTTGAAGGCCCCCTCTAAAGGGCCAAAAGCTAGAGGGTAAAAGCAGGAAGGGGCCATAGAGGAGGCTGTCCTCCAAGCCATTCAGGCCCAGTTAGAGGGATATCAAGCCCACATAGAGGATCTGGAGAGCGCGCGTGGGGAAGCGACCGAGAGCAGGATGGGCGATGTAGGTGAGCCCGGGCAGTTGACCATGAGGGATGAGGTAGCAGGTAACACCACCCCAGGCTACGAGGAGGGCCTGCATCACCAGAGATGCGGGTGGCATTGGACTCTGCCTTTTCGTTACAGGGATGAAGAACCAGGACACAGCAGAAGAAGGGAGGAAAGCATGCCCAACTACCAGGCACAACTAGAGGTGCTCCGGGAAGGGATGCAGGTGCTGACTGAGAGCCTGGAAGCAGCACAGCACAGGCAGCAGGGGCCGGTGAGCTCCAGCGGTTGCCCAAGACCCTGGCATGAACCAGAGGCTGAAGGTGAGCAGGTTGAGGATGGCTGGTGGGAAGGGGATGGTGAGCATTGGGGGGAAGGGCTCTCTAGAAGCCTAGAAGAAGAAGGCCCGCCACTAGTGTGTGCTCACGCGGAACGGGGAAGGAGACAATGCTCTCCCTCCTGGGAATGGGGGGGCCAATCAGGGGGGCGGGTCACACACGGACAGTTTGAGGAATCCGGGCTCTGCTCAGTCCACAGGTACAAGATGGTGGCCCAGGTGTGGGGGGCTGATCAGTGCTGCATGGGTCAGACTGCGCGGTGCTGTGGCCATAGGGACGAGCCCTGCCCCCTGTCAGGGGGGTATGCAGACGTGTTGGCCCCGCTAGGGTAACATTTGCTCCAGGTCACCAAAGAGAAGATCTGGAGTGGTGAATATATTGATATATTCGCCCTCCTTTTTAGTGACCGCATACCGGATCCCAATGATAAAGAGGTGAGGAAAGAAAAGGAGAAATGTAAAAGGCCAAAAGCCAAGAATACCTGGTCCAACTGGACAGCTGCCTACACTATCTATATGAGGGTGACACTGGTTAAGTTCCCAGAACGTGGGCTGGAGATGATCAAGTACTTGGACATTGTGCGCTGAGCCTTTGATACAGGTGGGCTGGGTGCTTGGCTGCGCTATGATGAATCCTTCCGGTGTAGGACAGCCAACAACCCGCACCTGCGCTGGGATCTCCATGCCCACGACATCTGGCTGGAGTGTATCAGCTGCTCCAGGTATGCCCCGCGATCTGATAGTGGCCACGTGCTCTCGTGTGCAGGGGGTATGCAGCAAATTGAAGGGAGACAGAGAGGTAGACCATGGCAGTCACCAGGGGGGCCTACATGCTGGGATTTTAATGATGGGGGCAGGTGTTTTGGGGCCCAATGTAAATTTAAGCACATCTGCACGCAGTGTGCGGGCGACCACAACGCCTCCACATGTAATAGGTTCAGGCAGTATGGAGCTAGGAACAGGGGGCGGGCGGGCAACAGGCAGGTCCCCGCCAGCCAAGGGAGTGCTAACCAACCAGTGGGGAAGGGCACCAATGGCATGAAGCCTTACGAATGGTGACCCAGGAATACACCGACCACGTGACCGCTGATTATGTTGTCAAAGGATTTAGGATGGGCTTTAGGATCCCGACGCAAGGCCCTCGTTACCATTTGGGCTCAAAAAAATTGAAATCAGTGATGGGTAACGAGCAACTAGTCCAGCAGAAGATTGATAAAGAGGTTAAGGAAGGTAGGATTCAGGGCCCTTTTGACGAGTTGCCTATACCCACTCTGAGGATATCGCCCCTGGGCATAGTGGCAAAAAAGACCCTGGGGGAGTATTGCATGATTCACCACTTGTCCCACCCCAAGGTGGAGTCGGTGAATGATGCGATTCCTCCCAAACTTTGCTCAGTAAGGTACGCATCATTCAACTCCGTGATCGAAATGGTGCATTCCTGTGGAAAGGGGGTCCTTCTCGTGAAGTGCGATATCAAGTTGGCGTTCCATCTCCTGCCAGTGTATCCTGAGGACTTTGAGCTCCTCAGCATGCAGTTCCAGGGTAAGTTTTACTTTGACAAGGCAATGCCCATGGGATGTTCCATCTCATGTGCGGCCTTCGAAAAGTCCAGCACCATCTTGGAATGGATCGCGTGCCAACATGTAGGGCAGAGCTTGATCACGCATTACTTCAATTATTTCCTCTCTGTGGGAAGGGCGGGGACCTCAGAATGCGCGCTCGGAATGGGCGCATTCCAGGAAGTAGCCGCAGAGCTAGGGGTACCATTGGCACTGGAAAAAACCAAAGGCCCAACGACTAGGTTGACCTACCTGGGCATAGCGTTGGACACCAGATGCTCTCTATCCAAATTGCCAGAAGACAAGCTCCAAGTCCTCAGAGAATCAATAGTGGCGATAATGACAGCCACTAAGATAACGGTCAAGCAGTTACAGTCCCTCATGGGTAGCCTTAATTTTGCATGCCAAGTCATTGCACCAGGGAGAGCTTTCATGTCTTGATTATTTGCCCACATCGGGAGTGACTGTCCCCCGCATCATCATGTCCGGGTGACAAGGGTGATGCGGGAGGATTTGGCAACCTGGGAGGCCTTCCTCCAGGGCTATAACGGGATGAGTTTCTGGTGGCAGCGACTCCTTTTGGAAGTGGAGCTCCAAATAAAATCTGACACCGCGGGTAGCCATGGGTTCGGGGTATACTTCAGAGGAAGATGGTGTACAGCCCCATGGCCTGAAGATTGGGAAACACAGGGGCTAACCCGTGACTTAACGTTCCTGGAGTTCTTCCCCATTGTGGTGGCATCGGAGCTGTGGGAGGCGGAGTTTTCAAACAGAAGGGTCCTGTTCTGGTGCGATAACATGGTGATCATTCACGTCATCAACAAGCTGTCATTGAAATCAGAGAGGGTTATTTGGGTGGTCCGGCATTTTGTACTCAAATGCTTGCAGGCAAACATTTTGTTCATGGCCAAGCACGTGCCCAGGATCGATAACGGCATAGCTGATGCCCACTCTCGATTTCAGACAGACCATTTTCGCCAACTTGTACCAGATGCCAAGAAGGAACCCGAGCCATTCCCGAGGGACATGTGGATCTTGGATTATAAATTTATATCAAGCAGTGCAGGGATCCTTCACACCCAGAACCAGGCGGGTGTACGAAATGGCATTCACAGAATTCCAGGAATACAGGTCAGGGAAGGGTTGGAAACTAGGATTCCCCATCCCTGAGGGGCAAATGCTCCAGCTCAGGCAACGAGGTTTGGCACCGGGCACAATTGGCGGAAAAATATCGGCCATCTCTTTTATGAGTCGTTTGACAGGCCACCCCTCTCCTGATAACGGCTTTTTTATGAGCCGACTGAAGGAGAGTTGGGCCCGGAGTACCCCCCAGACAGTGGATGTAAGGGCCCACATCACCCCTCAGCTCCTTAATGCTATCAGCCAGGCATTACATACCATGTGTCATTCGGACAGCGAGGTAGTTCTCTTTACTGCTGCATTTCGTGTGGCACTAATAGGGGCCTTCAGGATCAGTGAGATAGTCCCCCAATCCCGGCAGGACAGGTCAGGTGTGGCCCTGCAGATCCACAATGTGGGTTGGCAGGGAGGCACCTTCCTGTTAAACTTAAGGAGGTCAAAGACAGACCAAAGGGGAAAGGGTTGGTTAGTGAGGCTGTGCCCTTCAGATGATGTCCATACTTGCCCTGTCGAGGCAATGAAGCGGTATTTAGCGTCCCGCCCAAAAATGGAGGGCCTGTTGTTTCTCAACAGGGATGGGACCCCGCTGACACAATATCAGTTCAGGGCAGTTCTCAACATGTGCGTTAAGGAAGCCGGCCTGGACCCAGGTTGTTACACCACACGCTCCTTTCGCATAAGGGCGGCATCAGTTGCCGCAAGTATGGGACTGCCTGCAGAGCAAATACAACAGATAGGGAGGTGGCGGTCCACTGCATATCGCTTTTACATCAGGAACACTGAACCAAGAATGAGGGGGTACCAGGGGATTCAGCAGCAACAGCATAACTCTGATTTCTTTTCCTGACGTGGCACCCCCGCGGGGACAGAAGGTGGTGTGGATCGTCGGCCACAGCATTGTACATTGGGCAGGAAAGATGGCTGCACTCAGCGGGTGGGGCACCCAGCTGGGTTTAGGTAACAGGGCAGATATAATTTGGCTAGGTAGACGCGGAATGTTGTGGGACCAATTGCTCCCAACGCTGATTGCGGCGACAGAGAAATTCCCAGCACCAGGGGTGATTGTAATTCATTTAGGGGAAAATAACCTGCCCAAGTTTATGGGGCTGTGGCTAATGAAGAGGGCAAAGACTGATTTGCGAAAGGTGCAGGAGCGATTTCAGGGGTGCACACTGGTTTGGTCATAAATGCTGCAGAGGAGAGTTTGAGCTAATGCCCAGCACCCGGGCAGGGTGGACTGGGCCAGGAAAAGGGCAAACGTGGAAATTGGGAGCTGGATGCAGCGAGCAGGGGGGTTGGAAATTTCTCATATGGAGATTAGGCATGATAGGGATGAGTTATACCAGAGTGATGGGATCCATCTATCAGGTGCTGGATGCAGCAAATATCTCGGAGTCCTGAAATGCAGCCTAGTGAAAATCCTGGAAAGTTGAGTTTATGGCGGCGAACCAGCCAAGCAAAGCTGGCGGTTCTGGTGGCAGTAGGCTGAGCTCAGGTCAATGGTTAAAAGTTGAAAAGGGTTAGCATTGCATAGGGTAGCAACATCTCCCTAAGAGACGGGTATAGGCCATACATAGCCGCTCAGCGTGGCCCACTGTATGGTCAGCCCAAGGGTGAGAGACGAGCAGCCAAACCTGCTGGGCGGACCATGTACCAAACAGTAGGTTACGGTGTCCTCACCCCTGTTGTTTAAACCCCCACCCCGGTGGGCGAAAGGGGATAGATGCGAACAATCTGCTCCGGCCCGGGGAACCCGGTGGTTGGGGTAGGGTGTAAGTTGAAGACGTTGGTTAAGGTAGGGCACAGGAGGATTCCCCTTAGGCTTAACCCGAAGACATGAGAAGAAGGGGGCCAGGCAAACAGGATAGCGCCTTGTCCAGGATGGGAACCTCCTGTGGGAACGGTTAACAGTTAGGAACAAGAGATAGATAGGACCCCAGTTCAAAGGGGGAAGTGAGAGGGCTACCCCTTCCCCCTTTTTGGCTACTAATAAAGGGTGCGGCCGTTCAAACCCACATATCGTGTCCTCATCTTCTTTGGGGGTGGGGGTGCGTCGACAACAGAAACACTTGCTCTCATCTCAGTCCTACTGGTCTATCATTTATAAAAGGGGTGATATTCAAATGCACAGAGGCAGTTAAATGCATAAATACCAAAAGTGACTTTGAAAATCCACACTAAAATACCAAATTTTGACAACTTCAACACAATGAGAAGTGACTTACTCCGGGAGAATTTTCATTGGTACCAAATTGGGCAGAGGGCAATTCTGATTTTATGTTAAAAAAAGTTTAAGAGGAAAATCTTCCATCAATTAAAGTCAACAGGAACGGAGTAATTGACTCTGGTGGGTAGAGGATGGAACCCTAAGTCAGACATATGCAGTGCTTAATTTGTTAAAAAAAATAAAAATTTGCTGGGGTCCTTTTTCTGATGTGTCCCTGCCCTTATGAAGCACATCACAGCACTCTATTGTTGTCAGGTCTCACACCTGCAGGAAGCCAATCCCTACTCTGGGGGATTGGGATTGTGAGGGCATCCAAATCAAACTGAACCTGATGGAACCAGGTTCCATCAGGTTCAGTTTGGTACCCAGGGCTCTAGCATGGATTAGTACATAATTAAGCTGTGACAACAATTTCCAGCCATTCTACACATAGGTAAACAACTTGAAAAACTACAAGGCAATGGTGTATCAGACTCAGCATGCCCTACTTTCATAAACCTCAAAGCTGGTGCATATTACTACATCAAAATATTTATGTACTAAAAAGTATCTGCTTGTGCTTTTTGTCACAGTGGCTGTAGAGGAGCTGCCTTTGTCTAGCTCGATGCCTGTCGAAGCAGTCGCCATCATGCAATTACAGCTAGCAGGAAATGATTCAAAGGCTCATTTTCATCTGACATCCCTCAGCATGAAAGTAAAGCACCAGGGGATCAGACTGCTGGCTGAGGTCATTTAAATGTGGGTTGGAGAGGGGTGAAGTTTTCTGTGTTTTCTTCATTTAACTTGTGGAGACTATAAAGAAAAGCAGTTTAGACACAATGAACTTCTGGGTGATTATGTAACTTAACAAAGTTCTGTTCACAGTCTAAACTTGCATCTAGCCCTTGTTTATCTAATACACTGAACTAAGACCCCCACATCCAAGCACCCTTGGATATTCCCAAACCCTGCAGCCTTAGCCCATCTCTAACTTAGGATATATTAAAATAGGAAATAACTTGGCATGAAATTCTGTAGGCTTTCCATTAGGAGAGGAATTAGGAAATACAGTAAGTTCGAAATAGATTAGCTTAGGCTATTATAACTAACCTAAATTTTTTAAATGGCTCTCCAGTTTATCTCTGCTGCAGCTGTATCAGACCTTATAATGGGATTAGACTCTGACTTAGAAAGCGATTTTTCCCCCTTAACCATAGGTTTCTGGCAGAGAATAGCATTCCTCCGATTCCCTAATGAGAGGATGCATTTTTAGTAATGACAAGGAGGTGCCTACAGAGAATGAGCCAAAGCCTGATTCTGAGAGCGTACTCATATGAAAACGACAGGAGGTGCACAAGCAGGGACTCCGAACAATGGACTGACCCTATTTTTGTTCAAACACAAACCCCCTCACAGCTAAGTCTCTATCTGGAGGAGTGCTCTAAAAATACTGGTTTTCCACAGAGGAAGATTTTAAAAAATGGAAACTAATGCAATCTACCTCTGCCACCTCAGGCTTAAATAAAAGAGCGAGTGGTTGGGTTAAATGGCTGATATAGATCAAAAGGTTTGGCTGTTCTGCTAAAAAACCAAAGATACTTATTGAATGAACACTGAAATTTCAAAATCTTTTTAACCAGGTGCCCATTCATGTCTCCTTGTAAAACACTACTATAGGCACTGAGTGCTTTCAGATCTCACATTTATTCCTGGGAACATACTCCATGGTAACCCCATGAGAAATTTCCCAGGAGAAGTTGTGATTTCTGAAAATTTATACCAGTGGGTGCGGTCCAGTCTTCCCCAACGATACCGAACACCCCTAGACTACAAATCTGTCCCCCTGAGTGCACCGTAGCCTCTTGGCTTGGATGGGAGGGCTGTTTATTATCGGGCCTCCACACTCCCCTACATCCTGTCCCAGTCATCTTGGTTTAGAGGCTGCTCCCAGTTGATATGCATTGGGTCCCCAATGCGGCTCTATATCCAGCCAAGCCAAATCCTCTCCAGTTCCCAGTAGCCTGGAATGGTCCCACCCGATTGTCTCCAGCTCTGTCTGCACTCTTCAGGGCTGGGCTAACTGAGTGTAGCTGCTGTCTCATCCGCAGGATTTCCAGTCAGACTTGGGTCAGGCCTGGGTAAGCTGTTAATTTCACAGCCTCTGACTGATCAGAAACTGGTAGCCCCAAACTGGCTGGCAATTGGCCAGGAAGACCCCCCTCTGCCCACCTCCCTTCTCGCTGCCCCCCACCCCCGCCCCAGCTGACTGTAAACCAAAGGCTCACACCATTGGCTGCCTTTTTCAAATTTTAAAAAACATGCCAAAAAAGACGCCAAGGCAGAGCCCGTCCAAGTGAGCACATTGTTGCAGTTCTTTATGCCATCTGAATTGGACATTTTTTAATTGTTGCTAATTAAGCCAAATCTGAATTGGGCATTTTTGGATTGTTGTGGATTAATCTGAATCTGAATTGCCCATCCCTACTCAATTTGCATGGCTCAGTTCTCAACTGATTCCCTTCCTCTGTCTCTCACTGCTCCTTCAATGCCTCTCTCACTGGTACCGCTCTGTGTCACTTCCCTCTCAGTTGGCATTCCCTAAGGCTCTGTCCTTGGTTTTCTTCTCTCTTTTCAATTTGTCCCCGGGCAAACTCATTGAGTTTCCAGTATCACATATATGCTTGCTGATGTTACTCTTCTATTTGTCTCCATCCTCATGCTCTTCCCCTCCATCCAGTTTTGCATCACCAACTGCCTCTCTGTTATCTTTGCTTGAATACCTCACTGTTAACTCAAGTTTAATATGTCTAGACTGAATTCCTCATCTTCCCCCACAATGAGTGCTTTTAGACAGATGGAAGCCCCACCTCTACTCTGCCACATCCACTGGTGGTCCGTCCATCTAAGGCAGACCACCATATGTGCAGATGGAACAGAGGAGGAGCAGGCTGTCCCTGGTCCACGTCCATTCCAGCGCTGTTTGTGGTGCTCCAGAACATCTTGGAGCACCGCCAGTGAAGTGGGTCACCCAAACCCATGGTACTGGCCTGAGACAGAGCTGTTGTCTGCTCAGCAGATAGCCACTGCAGCATTTCTCTTGGCCAGGGGTTGCCCCTCCAACACCATAAAGTTGCAGGCGGCAGCCTAGAGCGTCAAGCAATCTGCCCACAACTCTATAGCAAGAGGGTGTAGTGAAAGCTGGCACTACATGGGTGGATTGTGGGCTGCAGCAGCCGCTGGCTTTGTTTACAGACCCAGGTGGAACTGTAAGCGGGCAGACATGGGGGTGCACCCCCAGAACAGGTCTTGGGGTGGCCAGCCCCACGTCTGCATGAAATATCCAATGTTTCTCTCCCGCTTCCCTACTTCCATTGATGGTGTCACCATCCAGCGTGTCCATCAGGTACGTAGCCTGTGGGGATGAGTCATCTTTGACTCATCTCTCTTCTTTGCACCCTGATCTACTAGACCATGATCTACTCTGTTGCTAAGGCCTGTCGCTTCTTTATGCATACAAGTGCTAGAATCTGGCTCTTCCTTACTCCTTTCAATGCCAAAACTCTAGTCCATGCTCTAGTTATCTCTCACCTTGATTACTGCAACCTTCTCCTTAATAATGGCCTTCCCCGCTCTCACCTGGCCCCTCCCTCTTCTGTTCATACTGCCAGGTCATCCACCTCATCCATTGCTTTGATCATGTCCAGCCTCTACTCCCCTCCCCTCTACTGGCTCCCTCTTCCCTTTCATATTCAGCACTAATGTCATTACCTTCAAGGCCTGCATGGCCTTGCACTCCACTATCTTTCTGCATTTGTTTCTCCTACATTTCCACCTGGGAGCTTTGCTCCTTCTCTGCCACCACCCTCACCTGGATCCTGAAACATCTTCGCCCCTCCCCCCATGTTGCCACCCTTTGCTCAGTCATTCATGTTGGGTCAGGTGGAAATGGAACTTATGTTTCAGCAGAGCAGTTCCAACTTTATCTCTGGGCAGAGGTAGTTGATTGCCTAGGGTGGCAAATTTAAGAGGGGCAACATTTGTCAATTTGGGCTAGGCTCCCTATTCCCCTCCTGGCAGATGACAAACAGGGAAGAGGCATAAGAACCCCATCTGCAGGGGGAACCCCTTTCCCTTCTTGCCAGCTGGTTGGCAAGGAGAACAGAGTCTAGTCCACACTAAACAATCTTTACAATATTGACCAGTCTCCCTTTCCGCTGGTCAATCTCACTATTATTATTTATTACTCATATAGTCCCAGCAATGTTCCAGGCACTGAATGGTTGTAATTAGAGACAAGTCCCTGCCCTGAGTGACTTTGATGGACAAGGAAAGGGGAAATATAGGGAGAGGCATGGGTGGATACATTCCCACTTTACAGATGAGGAACTTGTCCAAGACTACCAGTGAGTTCATGGCTAAGCTGGAAATTTGAACTTTGGTCTCCCAGGTCCAAGTCAAACACCTTACACTGACTATCACTAGGCTGCAGCAGTGCAGGATTATATTTGCTTACGGCAGCAAAATGCCTAAAGTTGCCCCCTCAAATTAAGCAGAAAAGAGAGGTGGTAAGAGTTTATGTGCTTTATTTTTATGTTTATGTATTTATAGCCAATGAAAGTGGATTTTTTTTCAGACAGCTCTTTTTCTAATTGGGAGCAGCCAAGATTGTTTCAGATATTACGCTTTTCATCTTTGAGGCATGGAGAGCATACAAACCCTGATGAATATACAAATTCCTTCCATGAATGCAGAACTGTGTTCTTTATACTTCCAGAGGGTTCTTCAAGGGACACATGCAGAAACACTGAGAACAATGACTGTTACTACATTTAATGATTTATTTTGCTCCAGATTTAAGCAGGATTATGAAGGGGAAACACTGGAACTGAGGCCAAAATCCTCACTGTGGGTAGTTTCAGGACACATGTGAATGTGTCTGGGAATCTTTGTTTAGTCACCTTCAGGGTAATAATCCAGCAGACTGTTCCCCACAACCCTCCTCAAAGCAAGCAAGACTAAAAGACTCAGCTTGAGTCTGCTGGTAATTGCATCCTTAATAGATGTGGAGGAGCATCTTCACAAGCTTCTAGCCTGCATGTGCAAGGCTATTTTATGGCCAGTTCAGAGCTGTGCCATTTTCAGAGCTTGACTGATTAGGGAATGACATGGGAAACATCAAGTCTGTGGGGTCAAATCCAGCCTGCAGAACTTTTTCATTTGACCCCTTTCAAATTCCTGGATCCTATTGCTACTCTCAAGCACTAAAAGAGTGAGCTCAAGGAATGGAGTGGAATGGAGATGAATGCATACACTCAAGGATAGGGGATGGATCAATGGCATGGATTCATGATCTGGATCCTCCTTCTTCCTTCCCTCAGCCTAAGCACATCCCCTAAGTACTGCTACTTCCAACTCCTGTCTGACCATGGAGCTTATACTAGTTTCCAAAGTGGTCCATGGGAGGGAAAAAGTTCTCCACCCCTGATTGAAAGCAATTAAGCTCTGAATGGAAAGGTGGAAGGTTTTGTTCAGAAGCTCTAAGCTCCAATATTACATGGGCAGTAGTTTTATAAAATGACATGCATTTTTGATGTTGTAGCTAACTGAGCTTTTTTTGTTTACAGCCAGCAAATTTGGCTTGGAAAAGGCATGACTGCTGACAAGGAGACAGAGTGATGGTACACACCAGTGGAGTAATTTTGATCCCAATGTTGGGGGGTGCCCTACTTAGTTCTAGCAGTTCTTGTGCTAGCGGACCAAATCACCGGCTTCTCCTGCCTCCTGTCCCTGTATGTTTCTCCATGAACCCATCCACCTTGCACCCACCCTGCCCCTCTCTTGGTCCCTGACAGCTCCCCTCACCTGCTTCCCTCCTTCCCCACTCTGACTTAAAAGCTCAGTGGTTTAGTGTAAATATAAGGCAACAATCACTGTGTTTGGAAGTCAACGTGGCCTCCAATAGATTGTAGCCCCTCCTCTTCCTGTGGTTGCCATTTTAAAAGAGTCTGTGAAGTACTGAAGGGAGTGATGAGCATGACAGGGGTGTGGCAGAGATCAGGCCTGATACAGATTTCCCTTTGCAAATCAATGGAGATTGCCTGCATTTTTGGAGTGGAATGTGGAAATCTGACATGTTTTCATTTTCACAATGGATCTCTTATTTCAGTTATTCTGGTTCAGTAATTTTGCTTATTGTGTTACTATGGTTTTGTCATTTACTTTGTTAAAATGTTGTCTATCTTGTTTTTTGTAAAGTGCCAGGTAAATCGCTTGCGCTATATAAATGCTTATAATAATAATAATAATAATAATTAATCAAAGGGACCAAACTGAAATACTGACACAAACAAACTGGAATACCTAAAATGGACCTCTGACTAAAAATGTGATTGGTTTCCATTGGTTCAGGTGAATCTGTAAGAAAAACATTTTCGCCCCCCAAAATCCATTTCAGTAGATATCTACCCCCAATTGTTGTGAAGTTGGGGAGATGAGTCTTTAGGCATTTCTCTCCTCCCCCCCCCCTCATATTGTTGCCCTATCTTTTAGATCCATGGTTCACACCTGTACTTTTTTCTGTCAGCAGCAGCAGCAAGGACTGTGGTACAACCACCATACATTACCCTAAATTCAAACATACAAGTGTTAGAAAACTAAAGAGGCATCCTCCCCCCCCCCCCGCCCCTCCCCCATTGGTCTTTCAGTCGTAATCCTCTTCCTTTGCAGATTGGAGGCAACACTGAAGCTGGGAAATGGAGGGGGTGAGGGGGCAGCAGCACAGCTGGGGGGAGCCCAGGGCTGGGAGAGCAGGGGCTGCAGGGGGGGGCGGGAAGTGAGGGGCAGTAGGCTGTTGCACCAATATGGACTACATATTGCAAACCTGCAACACCCTAGCTCCCCAGCCACCCTGCTCATTTTGATATGAATGGTAAGGCCTGCCCTGGTTCTAAATTTATGGGGATCAAGCAATTTGTCCCAGAATTTCTCCACAAAAAACTCCTATGGAAATTAATAGGGAATGCATGTGTGTAAATGAGGATGATCAGGTGCATAAGTATAAAACAAGGGAGATGGAGACAGGACACATGTCTTTTCCAGATGATGGATGAATGGGTAAAGCCACTTCCATCTTAGGAATTCAGAAATACAGAAGTCCCCTCCGCGATTGCAGCGGCGGGGGTTTGGTGGCGCCCCTTTTTCCCTCCGGCCAAGGGAGGCGAGGAAGGAGCGGCCGCAGAGGGTGGGAGGCGGAATGAGGCCTTGGTTGCCCAGGCAGCCACAAGGGGAGCGCGCCCGGGACTCTCGCGAGAGTCGGAAGTCCCGGGCGCCATTTTAGGACTCCCCGCTCACCGCCTCATTCGGCCAGGCGGGAGCGGGGAGACAGGACGTGCTTTGAGGCAGCACCTTTGGCAGGCTGCTTGCCGTGAAGCACGAGGCCCGACGGGTGAAGCGGGGCCCGAGTGGAGCCCCCACCCACCCACACGGAACATCGGGGGAGTCTGTCCCCAGAAGTGGGACCCACGTGGCCGCAGGGTGAAGTGGCGACGGAGGCCGAGCGAGGTCGGATTCCACCCCCCCTTTTTTTTTTCTTTTTTTTTTTGGTGTGCAGGTGGTGTTTCCCCACAGAAGGGGAACGGCCCGGGGCAGGGTGGGGAGTTTGCCCGGCGCCCTGTGGGCATTGAAGTAACCCCACGGTTGGTGGGGGAGCCGGGTCGGGTTGTGGGATTGCTGCCGCCGCCCCCCCCAAGAGGGCAGATGGGTGGGGGGGGTAATTCGACCGGTGCCCTGGGGGTTGTTCCCCCCCACACACAGTGCACCAAAGTGACCCCAAGGTTGGTGGGAAAGCGGGGTAGGGCTGCTGGGATTGCCACCCCCCCCAAGAAGGCAGACAGGTGGGGGGGTGAGGATTGGCCTGGTGCCCTGGGGGTAGTTCTCCCCCTCTCCCACAGTGCATCGAGGTAGCCCCACGGTTGGTGGGGGAGTGGGGTTGGGCTGCAGAGATCGCCGCCCCCCCCTGGGAAGGCAGACTGGCCTCTCCATGAGGCTTGAAGGAGTGAGAGGGGCTGAGTGGGGCCTGATTGTCCCCCCCCTCCTCACTTGGCACATGGTTTCTCCCACGGAGTGGGAGAAAGGGTTGGGGGGTTTTGGGTGGGGAGTCCTCTGGCTTCTGAGGTTCCCCTGCCAAGCACGCACTCAGGAGGAGGCCGGCCTGTGAAGCAACTGAAGGCCAAGCAGGCCTCCACTAGAATTAACCCCGTGCGCAGGGGAGTCAGGCGGGCTCCCCCCCCCCATCAAATTAAAAACCCGGGGATCTAGAGAGCTGTGACCCCCCCCCGGGCAGCTAAGGGAGGTCCTCTTCCCCCCCCTCTCCCTCAAGACCTGGTAGGAAGGTCAGAAAAGGAAGGGACCTTATTGAGATTGCGGGGAGGGCCTCACCCTGGTGGGCAAAGGGCACCATGCCCCCTCCTCTGCAAAAAGAGGGGTTATAAGGGGGCCTGCTCAACCCAACTTCACCCTCCCCTTAGGACAGGGGAACACTGCAGGACAGTCCTGAGGGATCCGCTTAGTCCCCCAGTGTGGTGTCTCAGCAGAGGCATTAGGAGCAGCAGGGTGCCAAAATGCCCCCCCGCCGTAAGAGCCAGAAGAAGGCTCAGGCAAAGAAGGTAAGTAAGCCCCCCCAAAAAAAGGCCAACCCCAAAAGGCAGCAGCAAGGCGAGGCCTCGCAGGCGGCAGTCCTCAGGGCCATGCAGGCCCAATTAGAAGGATATCAGGCCCGCATAGAGGAACTGGAAACAGGTCGCAGTGACACCCCGGGGCAACATGGTGGTGAAGAGAGGGAAACCGGGCAACCGGTCCCATGGGAGGAAGGGACAAGTGGCCTGTCCCCAGGCTACGAGGAGGGCCTACGCCGCACGGCCAGTGGGCGGCGTCGGGCCCTGCCTTCTCATTTCAGGGATGATGAACCGGGAACAAGCAGGCAAAGGGAAGAAGCCCCCCCCCCGATTACCAACGTCAATTTGAGGCACTCCGGGAAGGAATGCGTGCGTTGTCCGAAAGTATGGAGGCGCCACAGCGCAGACAGCCCGGACCAACGAGCCACATGGGTGGCCCAAGCCCCCGTTCCGGACCCGAACCCATCGAAGGTGAGCAAGGGGGGGATGGTGGGTGGGAAGAAGAAGAAGAGGATCACTGGGGGGTAGGACCCTTTAGAGGCCAAGGGGAGGATCCCCCAGCTAGGCCATGTACCCACCATGAACTCGGAAGGGGTCAGTACTCAACTTGCCAGGAATGGAGTGGGCAATCCGGGGGGAGGGCAGCACGAAGTCATACTGTGGCTTGCGGACACTGCCCAAATATTGGCTACAAATCAGCGGCCCGAGTGTGGGAGGCGGGGCAGTGCTGTGCGCATCAGACTGCACGGTGCTGGGGCCATCGGGAAGAGCCCCCACCCCTGTCAGGGGGGCACGCCGACGTGTCCGCCCCACTAGGGGAACATTTGCTTCAGGCCACTAAGGAAAAAATATGGAGTGGCGAATATATTGACATATTCGCACTCCTCTTTAGCGACCCTATACCAGACCCGAATGATAAGGAAGAGAGGAAAGAAAAGGAGAAGTTCAGAAGGCCAAAGGCCGAACGCACCTGGTCCAACTGGACAGCTGCTTATACTATTTATATGGGAGTGACGCTGGTGAGATTTCCAGAACGAGGGCTGGAAATGATCAAATACTCGGACATTGTTCGCCGAGCGTTCGATACAGGAGGACCGGGCGCTTGGCTACGCTACGACGAATCTTTCCGGCGTAGGGCGGCCAACAACCCAAGACTGCGTTGGGATCTCCATGCCCACGATATCTGGCTGGAGTGCATCAGCTGCTCCAGGTACACCCCCCGATCAGATAGTGGCCATGTCCTCTCGCGTATGGGGGGCACACACCAGAACGAAGGCGGACATAAGAACAGACCGCGGCAGTCTTCAGGGGGGCCTACGTGTTGGGATTTCAACGATGGGGGAAGGTGTTTTCGGACCCAGTGTAAATTTAAACACGTATGCACCCAATGTGCAGGTGACCATGCCGCATCAACGTGTAATAGATTTAGACAGTACGGAGCCAGGAGCAGGGGGCGGGGAGGTAACAGGCAGGCCCCCGCCAGCCAAGGAAGCGCCAGTCAACCAATGGGGAAGGGCGCCAACTCCGGTGCAGCATAAGGCACTACGACTGGCGACTCGGGACTATCCCGATCGCGGAACCGCCGAGTACGTCATAGAGGGTTTTAGGATTGGCTTCAGGATCCCCACCCAGGGCCCCCGTTATCATCTGGGGGCAAAAAATTTGAAATCAGTGACCGGTAACGAACAATTAGTCCAACAAAAGATCGATAAAGAAGTAAAAGAAGGAAGGATACAGGGCCCTTTTGAAGATTTGCCTATCCCCACACTCCGGATATCCCCCCTGGGCATAGTGCCAAAAAAGGCCCCGGGGGAATATCGCATGATTCACCACTTGTCCCACCCAAAAGGGGAGTCAGTGAACGATGCGATCCCGCCGGAACTTTGCTCAGTAAGGTATGCATCATTTGACTCAGCAGTCGAAATGGTGCGTTCCTGCGGCAAGGGTGCCCTTCTCGCGAAGTGTGATATCAAGTCGGCATTCCGTCTCCTGCCAGTGCATCCTGAGGACTTTGAGCTTCTCGGCATGCAGTTCCAGGGAAAATTTTACTTTGACAAGGCGATGCCCATGGGATGCTCCATCTCATGCGCAGCCTTCGAAAAGTTCAGCACCATTTTGGAATGGATCGCGTGCCAACGCACAGGGCGGGGCTTGATAACACACTATTTAGACGATTTCCTCTTCGCGGGAAGGGCGGGGACAGCGGAATGCGCATATGGGATGCGCACATTCCAGAGAGTGGCTGCAGAGCTGGGGGTACCATTGGCGCCGGAGAAAACCGAAGGCCCAACGACCAAATTGACATATCTGGGCATAGAGCTCGACACAGTGAGCTCACTATCTAGATTGCCAGCCGACAAGCTCCAAACCCTCAAGGAATTGATAGCAACAACCAAGGCGGCCAACAAGATAACAATCAGGCAGCTGCAGTCCCTCATGGGTAGCCTTAATTTTGCTTGCCGAGTCATCGCACCAGGAAGAGCCTTCATGTCCCGATTGTATGCCCTTATAGGGAGCGACCGTCCCCCGCATCATCATGTCCGGGTGACAAGGGTGATGCGGGACGATTTGGCAACCTGGGAGGCTTTCCTCCAGGGCTATAACGGGGTGAGCTTTTGGCGGCAACGACTCCTTTTGGAGTCGGAGCTCCAAATACAATCTGACGCGGCAGGCGGCCACGGGTTCGGGGTGTACTTTAGGCGGAAGTGGTGTGCAGCCCCATGGCCAGCAGAGTGGGAAGAACAGGGATTAACCCGTGATCTAACATTCCTCGAGTTCTTCCCCATTGTGGTGGCAGTAGAATTATGGGAAGCAGAATTTTCCAACAAGCGGGTTCTCTTCTGGTGCGACAATATGGCGGTCGTTCATGTCATCAATAAACTGTCGTCGAAGTCGGAAAGGGTTATGCGGCTGGTACGGCATTTTGTACTTAAATGCTTGCGGGCAAACATTTTGTTCGTGGCCAAGCACGTGCCCGGAATAGATAACGGCATAGCCGATGCCCTTTCTCGATTTCAGACAGACCGTTTTCGCCAACTCGCACCAGATGCCATGGAGTACCCAGAGCCGTTGCCAGGGGACATGTGGAACCTTGGATTCTAGCCCTAAATCAGGCAGTGCAGGGATCCCTCGCGCCCAGAACCAGGCGGGCGTACGGAACGGCTTTTGGAGAGTTCCAGGAATACAGGTCAGGGAAGGGTTGGGATCTAGGATTCCCCATCCCTGAGGGCCAGATGCTTCAATTTGCCCTCCAGTTGAAACAACGAGGTTTGGCGCCGGGTACGATTGGGGGAAAAATAGCTGCCATTTCCTTTATGAGCCGCTTAGCGGGACACCCATCCCCTGATAACGGCTTTTTTATGAGCCGTCTTAAGGAGAGTTGGGCACGTAGCACCCCGCGTACACCAGACGCGAGGGCCCCCATTACCCCCCAGCTCCTCACAATGATTACCCAGGCATTACATAAAGTGTGTCACTCGGACAGTGAGATAGTTCTTTTCACTGCCGCGTTCCGCGTTGCATTGTTTGGAGCTTTCAGGATCGGTGAGATCGTCCCCCAATCCAGGAAAGACAGGTCGGGTGCGGCCCTGCAAATACATGACGTGGGTTGGCAGGGAGACTCCCTCCTGTTACATATAAAAAGATCAAAGACGGACCAAAGGGCAAAAGGTAGGGTCGTGAGGCTGCGCCCTTCGGGCGATACCCTTACATGCCCGGTTGAAGCAATAACGCAGTACCTGACATCCCGCCCGAAAGCAGAGGGCCCGTTATTTATTCACGAGGACGGGAATCCGCTGACGCGATACCAGTTTGGGGCAGTCCTTAACATGTGCGTGAGGGAAGCAGGCCTAGACCCAGGTTGTTACACGGCACATTCCTTTCGCATAGGGGCGGCATCGGTGGCCGCTAGCATGGGTTTACCTGCAGAACGGATACAAAATATAGGGAGATGGCGGTCCGCTGCTTACCGTGTTTACATAAGGGACACAGAGCCAAGAATGTCGGGGCAGTTGGGCACCCGTCAGCAACCGGTTAACTATGGTTTCTTTTCTAGACGCGGATCCCCCGAGGGGACGGAAGGTGGTGTGGATCGTCGGCCACAGCATCGTCCATTGGGCTGGAAAGATGGCCGCACGCAGTGGATGGGGTACCCAGCTGGGTTTAGGCGATAGGGCAAAAATAATGTGGCTGGGTCGACGCGGAATGCGGTGGGAGCAATTGCTCCCGGCGCTGTCTGCGGCAGCAGAAAAATTCCCCGCACCGGAAATAATGATAATACATTTGGGAGAAAATGACCTGCCCAAGGTCACGGGGCTTTGGCTTACAAAGAGGGCGAAGGCAGATCTGCAAAAGGTGCAGGATCGGTTTCAGGGTTGCACCCTTATTTGGTCGGAAATGTTGCAAAGGAGGGTATGGGCTAACGCCCATCACCCGGGTAGAGTGGATCGGGCAAGAAAAAGAGCAAATTCGGAAATTGGTAACTGGTTGCAGCGAACAGGGGGTTTCGCAATTTCTCATACGGAAATTAGGCACGATAAGGACGAGTTGTATCGGAGCGATGGGGTCCACTTATCGGATGCTGGATGCAGTATATATCTAGGTGTCCTGAAACGAAGCCTATATAAAATCCTCTAAGGTTGAATTTTGGCGGCGAACCAGCCAAGCAGAGCTGGCGGTTCTGGTGGCGGTAGGCTGAGTTCAGGCCAACGGTTAAAAGTTGAAACGGTTAGGATAGCATAGGGTAGCAACATCTCCTTAAGAGATGGGTATTGGCCAGACATAGCCGCTCAGTGCGGCCCACTGCATGGCCAGCCCAAGGGTGAGAGACGAGCGGCCGAGCCTGCTGGGCGGACCATGCACCAAACAGGAGGTTACGGTGTCCTCATCCTTGTTGTTTAAACCCCCCGCCTCGGTGGGCGAGGGGATAGGTGCGAACAACCCGCCCTGGCCCGGTTAAACCGGTAGTAGGGGTAGGGTGTAAGTTGGAAAAGTTGGTTAAGATAGGGCACAGGAGGATTCCCCTCGGGCTTAACCCGAAGACGGTAGAGGATGGCACCAGGCAAACAGGACAACGCCTGGCACAATAGGGGAACCTCCTGTTGGGAAGGTTAACAGTTAGGGATAAGAGATTGATAGGACCCCAGTTCAAAGGGGGAAGTGGGAGGGTTACCTCTTCCCCCTTTTGGCTAAATAATAAAGAGTGCGGCCGTTCAAACCCATACATTGTGTCCTCGTCTTCTTTGGGGGAGGGGGTGCGTCGACAACTTTGGAGTGCTGTCTCCTCCCACTCTGAGGTCTGTTGTTACTCTGGTGTTCAGATCCATTTGTTTTTAATTTGGATTTTGTTTGCATTGATGGACTTTTGATTCTTATGTAAATTATGAGGTGTTCTGCAGGGACATTTTGAGTAAACTTTCCTGAGTCTTTTTAAAAAGGAGCATATAGTTATTGAGGTCTAAATTAATACAACTACCATGATTACAACATGTGCATCGTAGTGTGTTCTCATCGTCAGGAAAGGGAGTAGTCTACGAGTTTCTGAACACTCTAGCTGTGAACTTATGATCCACCATTCGAAGGGCAAAAAATAAAATGTGTTTGCTCCATGCCCATATTTAATTTCAAATGAAAACCTACTCTCTCTCTCTGTTCTCCTCCAGCCCTATAAACAGAAAGGCAGACACGGGTCTTAATTAGAACTACAGTGAGCTGTTCACCAGAGATTTGAACTCTAGCCAATAGGCCCCTCAATGCACTCTTAAAACCAGCTCAGACACAGCCCTATGTTTGCCGATTAGACTCACATCGGGGTCGTGCAGGACTGTAAACAAAAGACCATTCCTTTGGAAGTTAGGACCCTCACTGAACCAATAAAAAAAAGAGAAAGCTCAAAGGCTGTATACATGACTACAGGAGAGGCTTCTGCAGTAGTTCCTTGGAAAAGGATTAAAAGTAGCCTGGGAATGAGAGCACCTAGGCTAATTAGGAAAAATACAGGGAAAATAGAGCTGAAGAGTGAAAACCAAGAATTCTCCAAAAGGGAGGTTTCTAATGACCTAATGCTGCTGCTGAGGAGACTTATGGGCAGGGACCCAGCTTCACTTCATTTTCCTCATTGTCACCAATAGTGACTAGTCCCTGCTTATGGGATATGAAAGAGAGCCATACTCACATTGCTTGTAAACGAAGCACTGAAAAGTGCCTCCTGAGCCCCATGTTGAGAAAAAAGCCATGCAGGGAGTGTTTACATGCTCCCCGTGCTGCCGGAAGTGACGTGCTCCCCGTTTCCGGTGGTGATGGCAGCTGGAGATGCGGTGCTTTGAAGAGGTGCGTTCTGAAAGCCTGAAAAGTGAGAGCACTCATACACACATTAAATCAGCAGTTTTTTCTTTCCCCTGCATATTAGAATGATGTGGGAAAGACTCCAGGAGTTTATTTAGCAGTTCTTCCGCTTGTTTTTCCAGCGCATTGAGAGGCAGCCAAAAGCTACCTTTACAAGCGCACATTTGAAATGACCCACATAAATCCTCTTGTCAGGATGTCAGAGCTCCTACTCAGTGTCATGTCAGTTACACAGCGCCCCGCTTCCCGGCTCTGCTCCTCCTCTCCCCTCTCTGGGACCCGAGAGCTGGGGAAGCAGGGAGCTGTGTAACTGACATGACACGGACTAGCCTAGTCAGTGTCATGTCAGTGTGAATAGCACATGGGTTTATTTAAGCATTTTGAAATTGACTGCATTTAGGAAAAGCAGCATTTTAATGTATGTGTGAATGCACTCTGAGGCTTGCAGAATGCGCCTCAACAAAGTACCGCATCTCCAGCCACCGCCGCTGCTGGCAACAGGGAGCACATCACTTCCGGCAGCACAGGGAGCTTGTAAACACTCCCCGCACAGCTTTTTTCTCAACGCGAGGCTCAGGAGGCGCTTTTCAGCACCTTGTTTAAAAGCAGTGTTCGATTTGGGGAGGGTTAGAGCTTTCTAGATTTTATTTTTTAATGAGCTGAGAAACAGAAGAAACACCTTGAGAGAGGCTGTTCTTATTGTCCTTCCAGCTGCACAAAAACAGTCTCTGAGAGAGCCTCTTTTCAGAAGATCTTTGGAGTTTGAGGTTCAAGGCAAACATTTTCAAACGTAGGTTACAAAAACCTATATTTAGACATCTAGTTTGCTGTCCTTGCCACGGTCCACAAACCACTTACTCCAGTGTAAGCTCAGTGAAGCCCAAAGAGAGTAGATGGTTTGTGGTCCTAGTATGGAGCACTGTTAGTGTATACAATCCATATTTTAATTAATTTTATTTATTACATTTTTACCCCACCCCTCCTAAAACAGTTTGGGTGGCTTACAACAATAAAACAATCACATGTAAAATATATCTAAAAACAATTAAAACATATCAAAACACAATATTGGCCTAGAGACCAGCTTTCTCCCTTAAAAATAATACAGAGGAAAGATAGGCCCTGCTGAGAATAAGAACTGTATTTAGGATACCATGATATTTCATGGTACCATGTTTTATTTGCCATTCCTATTACAAAAATATCTCTGTTTGCATATTTTAAGGGGTGAGCAGGGAAGTGGGTGCTCAGTACCTAAAATAATGTTGTTAATTAGAATCACATCATCCAAATTGCCCCAGGTCCCTGCTGGAAACACAACCCCCTGACGTCTGTGAGAGCAAACTTCAAAAGCAAAAGAATAAAACATTATCTTAGATCTTTGCTTTAATTTACTGTATGCAGCTTTAAATGTAAGTGCTTTTAGAAGGACCCAGGCTACAGTGCTACAGCTTAATTGGCTAATGTATGAAATTTGTTTGCCAAGTACTAGGTAGACAAAGAAATACTGCAATTTAAATGATGAATAAAATGGCTCTATAGCTTAATATTTTATGTACAATCCTGACTATGAAGCAAGCAAGGAAAAGCCCCTTGGCATGACCTCTATTGCCTTTCTTTATTATTTTAACATAGTTGTTTATCTGGGTTTCAGATATATTTATGTACACACATTCTGTGAAAAACCCTTGCATGAGCAGTAAGCGCAAATGTCCTGGATCTTCTGCATGAGTTGAGCTGCATAATTGTACATTTAGTTCTAAAAATGGATGACGGACAGGGGAGCGCTAGCCTGCAGACAAGGTTTGGAGTGCACACTTCTGTGAAATATTCAAATACAGAAATGATTGGTTTATTTATTGGGCACACTTTGGAAAGGCCACTTTCCAATGCATCATGGATGGTTTGGGAAAGGAGGCAGAAAGAGATCATAAACAGAACTAGTTTGCTAGCAAGTGTCCAAGGTTTAGTTTGTAAAGAAAAAGAGGTGCTTCTGTGGGTGATGGAAAGGGTGCTGCTGTTGCCACTTATCAGCGGTTTGGCACTGATGGTGTTCTGCCACTGTACAGCTGCTTGGTGATAGCAACACCACCAGTTCCCAGTTCCGGTTTCCACCAAACTTTATCCAGACATGGGTGAGGTCTTGTAAAGTAGCAGCAGTGACAGGATCTGGACAGAGATGTCAGAGCTGAGCCCTGGAATGCAAAGATACCAGAGCTGAGCCCTGGCATGTACTGGCACAAATTAACTCCTCCTAGTATCTTTGACAAAGTATTTGTGCAACACAGGGTGCAGCCACACGATGCACCACTTTCCACGCCTTCAGCAGCCTTGCCCCACTCTGGGCAGCCTTACCACCCAATGCAGTGCATCATGTCCCTGATGATGACCAGATGCCCAATACCACCATGTGGTGTGGCGGGCAGCTGACTGCTACGTACTGCATTCTCGGAAAAAGGCCAAGGGTGCAGCGCATAGCAGAATGGGGTAAGGCTGTCCAAGGTAGAGTAGTCTGTGTGCCCGCCCTGTCACTGTTTGCCTGCCACATGGTGAGGTCCATGCAGGACTTTGAGTGACAGCTACTAACTCCAATCACACACAGCCCTGTCACAGTCGGGGTGAGATCGTGGCCAGGCTGGAGGAGGGAGGCAGGTCAGGTCTAGATGCCCACTCATGTTGCAGGCACCTCAGCCCACCCCATGCCATGGCAAGAAGTCTGACAGCAGTCCACCCACCTGGCTTCACCACAGGGAGGGATTGACTGCCTGCCTTTCTCCACCACCTTAGAAGCTATACAATTCTAGTCAATTTTTTTCTCAATACATATTGTAATTTTAGGTTTATAGAACTTGGACCACTTTTTAAAAATGTGTCTTATGGCCTGGTTTTCAGAGGTCTCCTAAGCACATGAAAACTATACTGAAGTAATAATATTCCTATCTTTCTCAGATTTCATACGTGGCTTTGAGCAAGTACCATCCCAGTTTATGCTTCTGTTTCTTTGTCTGTAACATTTAAATGTTCATTGCCTACCTCACAGCATTGTTAAGGACTTCAGTTGAGAGTTGCAAGTGCTGAGAACCTCTCACATCTATGACTTTTCAAGATCCCATGACAAGTCTTTGGAAGGTAGTCAATCTCTGAAAAAGTACAGAACAGAATCCCATTCTCCTGATTCCCAGTCAACTTCTCCATCTGCTAGAACAAAACTGTCCAACAGATGGCCTATGGGTCAGGTTCAGCTTAGGAACTAAAGGAGGTGGCCAAGAGATTGGACAACATTGTACTAGATTACAACTGGTCTCATGGAAGTGCAGATGCTTGCAGACGTTATGAGAAAGTGGGTGATTTCAGACGTTATGTTGTCTGAAATCACCTCAGTCAACCGCCGGGGGTGTGTGAATGGAGGTGAACGTCTGTTTGCGCGGATCCAGATGTTCACCTCAGTTAACCACCCCTCGCGGTGAACCTAACCACGTTTTGTTCTCCCGCACCATGGCAGCGAACGAAGCATGGTTAGGGGGAATCCAGAACGTGGTGAAGGAAAAGTAACATGTGTTACCTTACCTTCACCGCGTTCTGGAGTCCGGGTAGCGGGCGGCGGCAGCAGACAGATAGGCTGCTTCAGCTGCCTGCCTCGGAGGCGGGTGGGTGGCCGTGGAGCACAGGGGGCAGGGCCATGCGGCCACACACTGCATCGTGCGGCCCTGCCCCCTCCAGGAGGGGGGGTTGCCCGACAGACATTATGACCGGCGGCATTGACCCTGGGCCATGGTTCGGCGGTCCCCACGGCCAGAGGCAAAGGGGAAAACGTCTGTTGGAGCACTCCTTCACCCCCGCCCATGGTTCGAACCACCCCACGGCCCGGGGTCAATGCTGCCGGCCGTAACATCTGAAATCACCCAGAATCAGCCCAATTTTTTGGAGCTGCAACAGTGTCTTGATTCTTCTTATATTCAAACTTGTTCTCTTGCCAACTGATTTAATGCACAATTTTGCCTCAAGGCAGCCCTCATTTATGGTTGAAGTTAATAGTCATCCCAGGCATATGCTGGTATCCTTGCTACACTTCTCTCTACTTCCTAAGTGCCAAAGAGATTGGTAGAGGTTGGAATAAAGCCAGCCAGTGCAGCTGGATCTAAATCCAGGGAATTCTCAGCTGCCCTGCTAAGACAGCTTTAGAACCATTATGTGCTGCTGGAGCAGTAGGAAGAACAACATAATGGACCAAATTATGAGATGGAAGGGATTTTCTAAGATGATTGTGAGGAGCCTTCCCCTTCCCAGGGCCGGCCCCAGGGTTTATGGGACCATGTGCAAAGTCTTGGTGTGGGGCCTAATTTGCCCTTATACCTGTGGACACATTTTATCAGCACCCACACTTACCCTTAGCTTCCCACACACAGCGTCCCCTTACCACTTCTGTCTCCCAGATCAACCCACCATCAGCCCAATATCCCCCCCAGAGTGCCTCCATCTACCCCTCCAACTTTCCTCCAACAGTTCGTCCCACCCCCACCAACACAGGCAAGGAATGGCAGGAGGAGGAGGGCAGCATTGCACATAAAGATCATTATGGGGGATAACTCCCAAGTTATCCTGAAAAATCTTTGAACAACATTGCACATAAATAACATTAGGGGAGACAGGGCTGTCTGGGTGCTCAGATCAGGGAAAGAGGGGAAAGCTATTTTCTTGGCCAGTTGGCCCTTACCTCAGATGGTGGTGGGCCTGGGCCTTCTGGGAGGACTGGTGGTCAATCTGAAGCAGCCTTTAGGCTGCTATGCAGAAGGGGAGAGCAGGAACATTCTGGTGGGTCTCTCCTTGGGATGGGGGATGGCTTCCTCCTCCAGGAGTCAATGGGGGAAGGGGGTCAGGAGGTAGTCAATGGGAGAGGTTGGGGGCACAGGGTAGAGGAAACAGTCATGGGAGGAAGGAAGCAACCCCCTCTCACACAGACACAATCTCTCTCTCTCTCATACACACACACACGTCACATACTAGTCACACAAACACACACAAACTCACTTCACAAACACAAACACAAACATGCACACATACACTCCTTTCACACACACAGTTCTCTCACACATAAACACACACTCACTTCTCTCTCTCTCTCTCTCTCTCTCTCTCTCTCTCACACACACACACACACACACACACTTCTTTCTCTCACACACACAGACATACTCACACAAGACTCTCACTCACACATAAATACACACAGAGTCTCTCACATACTCACAAACTCACTTCTCTCTCACACTCACTCAGGGGTGGGGAAGGAACTGCCACCAGTCCCCCTGCCTTCTGCCACAGTTGCCACTTGCCTGCTGCCGCTCACCTGCTGCTGCTTGCCTGAAACTCTGTGTTTCAAAGGCCTCGGACCACTGTGTGCACGCTGGGACCACCATTTCCCTAGTCCGATATGCTGGGAAATGTAGTCCCAGCATGCCAGACTAGGGGCACTTTTAAACGATCCCGCTCACAAGCGGGATCGTTCAGTACTGCCATCGGGCACCCGCCTTCCCCTCTATGCCGTGTCTGATGTTCAGAAGAGCATCAGACACGGCGTAGAGTGTATGTGCACATGCACGCCCTTCAGCGTGTGCGCAATCTGGGAAGGAACCCGGAAGTGCGGCGTGAAGCCAGCACAGTGGCAATCCGCCTTGAAGGGGGCAGGATCACTGGGCTGGCTTCACGCAGTGGAGATCCAGCATTAGAGTGCGCCGGGGATTTAGATGAGCGGCAACAATGGCGACTGATAAAGGGCTCAGTCGCCATTTCCGTCTCGTCTAAAAGAGCCCTAGGAAACTGGCTGAAACTAGAAAACCAGTTTCTTAGTCTGGCATGATGGGACTACATTTCCAAGCATGCCAGAGTAGGAAAATGGTGACCCCAGCATGTATGCAGAGGTGTGGGGTGCCTTTAATTGCAGCAGTGGTGACAGCAGCAGCAGCAGGTAGTGGGTGAGGCCTGCCCCTGGCTGCTCTGCTGGTGCATATAGGAAAAATCGGGGGTCATTATTTATTTATTTATTTATTTAAAATAAATTTACCCCACCCCTCCTGCCAGGCAACCTGGGGCGGCTAACAAAATCAGTTAATAAATACAGTAAAATATATAAAAACATTAAATAACAAATACAACCCTAAAATTAGGAGAACAAAACCCAAAACACCCACTCCACCCTCACCCCTTTCACCAAATGCCTGATGGAACAGCCGGTCTTACAATTCCTATGGAACCCTGGGAGGTCTGGGGCCAGATGGGCCCCCACCAGGAGGGAGTTCCAAAGGCATGGGCCAGCCACTGAGAATGCCCTGCCCTGTGTGGTCCCCCAGGAAACCCTCCAACAGGGTACCCCCAGATGACCACAGGGGCCGGTCTAGAGCCTGGGGAGTGAGGCGGTCTCGCAAATAGGCAAGGTCCAGACCATGTAAGGCTTTATAGGACAGAACCAACACTTTGAATCGGGCCCAGAAGACTATTGGCAGTCAGTGCATAGATCAGAGCACTGGTGTAATGTGCTCTCGGCGGCCCAGCCCCACCAGGAGCTGGGCTGCTGCATTTTGCACCAGCTGCAGCTTCTGAGCTGTCACCATAGGTAGCCCCACCTAGAGCATGTTACAGTAGTCTAACCTAGGGGTAATAAAAGCATGGATGATCGTGGCCAGATCCGGAACCGAAACCAGTGTCCGAAGCCTCCGCACCAGATGTAGCTGGCGGAAGGCACTCCTCGCCACAGCCCCCACCTGGAGATCCAGATGGAGTTGCGCATCGAGGAGCACCCCCAGGTTCCACACCTGGGAAGTCAGTGGAGGGCACACACCCTCAACCGAGGGCAGGGGTGGATTGGGAAATCAAAGTGGCCCAGGAAAATATAGTGTTAGTGACCCTGTGCCGGCGGCAAAGCCACCGGCGTGCCGGAAACGAGCCAAGGGGGCATGGCTTGGGGGCGTGGCTTGGGGGCAGGCAGAGTGTACCAGATTTGGGGCCTATCGGAGCTGAGTCCCCAGACTCAGATCCTCAGCAGCCTGGCAGGGGTGAGCGGGAGGTTATGGGGGGATGGCAGGGGGGAGACTGCCACTGGGTGGGTACTGGCCCTCATTTCAGTGCTCTGGCTCCCCAAATCACTCCGTTTCAGTGCTCAGTGGCCCCCAACCAAAAAAATCACTCTGTCCCTTGCTATGCATCCTACAGTAAGGCTTCTTCATTCCT
>QEPC01013019.1:1997-13686 GCA_003113815.1 Sphenodon punctatus | reverse complement strand
TGTGTCCCGCCCCTGCCCGGTGCTTTGTGGGGGTTTAGCGCCTGCCGGGGGTTCGGCTGCACGTCTGTTGTGCTGCCACGGCCCGCGATGGTGCGGCCCGGTTCCGGCCCGTGGTCCCATTCCCGGCACGTCTGTTTGGGTCGTTTTCCAACCCCCGGGCGTGGTTGTGCTGTTTGCCCCCCCGGTGGTTCGCTGTGGTGAACCGGCCACCAGTAACGTCTGAAAGTACCCAATGAGCATCTCCCGGTTCACCGTCCAAGTCCCTTGATGCTGGTGCACATGGTTAGCAGGCAGTGGAGCTGAGACTATTCAGGTGCCACACATTCTCTGTCATGCTTTTCTATATGCCGTAGTTGTTTCAGCCTACTTGACCACCTGACCGTTATTGACCAATCTAGTCCAGGCCCTCCATTTTTTGGCATCCCAAAGCGTGATTTTTGGGCCGGATCACCTTTCTAGACTTGACCAATTCAGGCTTGGGCCATCCTTCTTGACAACCCGAGGCGGGATTCTAAAGTCAGCCCAACTATGGCAACCCCTTAATCTTCTTCACCCTTCTTATCTCTGACAGGGTAAAGTCCCTGGCCTGAATCCATAGCTATTCCCTGTTACCCAGTGCACGCTCTCAATGGTTGCCAAGTCAATATGGATGCCTGCTAGCTTCTTTACTTTGCTTAACCAAAGTTTCTTATCAACTGCTTAAAAGCAAAATATCTTTATAAATGTGTCCATTTACTGTGTGAATGTGTTCATTGCTGTTTCTATGTGTGTTCGTATACAAGTGTTCTGGATCAACTAAAATCAAATTATCTGTATTTTAATCTGGTCTTCTACTAAGTAAAATACTACAGGGGTGTATGTGTTCTCCTTTCTATCTCTTTTCTAGCTGGGTGTTCTAGTAAAGGATTTTGGAGCATGATCCATGGTAATCTGGCCTCACTTGAGCACCCCAATATTTGAATGTGAATGAGTGTAATCTAAAGGTGTGTCTAAAACACAGCTATACTGTCGCCAGAAACCTTTAGAAGGCACTTATGAATTAGCAACACCGTTGAGCGAGACACCCAAAAATATTTCCGTTATCTGTTCTGGCACTGGTTGGGAAGATATACCTGTTTTGTCTCTATGTGTTTATTTCAAAGCAAGCTGACCTGTCAAATTTTGATAGCTTGTTACCTTGTTATCTTGTTATTCATTACCACCTAAGAACCACCCTGTTTGCGTCACGGATTTGCAAAATTTGCTGAATTTTGTCTTCAAGTGCAAGTTTTAACCCTTATGTAATATTTTCATGGGTCTGTCTTTAACATCTATTTTTATGGCCCACCCCAACTGCTGCTGTCACCTCAAAAGACAATGGTCATGGCTGTCACCCCTATATCACTGGCAGGTGCCATGGGAACAAGGGGGTCACTGTCCCCAGTGCCCATATGCACCAGCCATCCCTGGCGCCAATGCCAGATGCTCCATGCGTGGAGACTGCTGGGGTCAGGGGGAATGCACCCCCACGCACTATCCACCCACTGTTACACCCATCCATCCCCACACACACCTGTCTTCATTTGAAAAGGACCTATGTGGCCCTACTTGATAGAGGGACCAGCCCGCCTGCTGAAACTGCACCAGCATTCTGCACATGTGTGACATAAGTTCACAAATTCACTTTCTCCACTGGAGAACATGCGAAATGCCAAACATCCTCACTTTAAAACTACAACAGATTTTAAAAATCCAAACTGAGGAATGGACTAGAATGCACACTTTAATTTTCTGACACCTCTACACCTCCTGGAAAATAACTTTAAGCACACTTTTCTGCATCAAGAGAAACTGGTCGCAAACCCCAGAAAAGAGTTCTGCATCTAATTTTCAAACTTGTATAACTCAGATGTTTTTCAACCAATATGTCTGAAATTTGGATAGATTCTACCCTCACCCAAGAGAGGCTTCCTGCAAAATTTCACAAAGATAGGATCAATCATCTTGATTTTATAAGTAGAATTTTAATGATTTTAACAGAAAGTGCAACTCACCTTTACAATAGAGCATACCCTGCAGCTCTATAATACCAAATATTTGACTGCTCCTACATTTAAAGGAACATTTTGTTTACATTGTCTTCACAATACCTCCTAACATTTTGAATAACAAAAGATGGATAGAAGCCACACCTCCAGGTTCAATTTATGCAAAAATGACCTCACATTTAGATAATGCAGAATGATCTTCTAATACAAAAATGCCATCCATGGTTCAGTGGATGCAAAACTGTTCCCCTGTAATAAAGGGAGCAAATATGTCCTTCCCAACTTACAAGTGCTTAGGTGTGTAACCTATAAATAGTCAATAGCCCAAGTTTGAGGCTGGGCTGAAAACCCCAATTGTTTGTTTTGGGGGGATATATTCTCTTTTTAAAAAAGCAAACTTAAAGAAAATAGGTCACATACAGCATTCCACTCATATAAATTAGATTTAAACCTCTGACCTTCAGATTTCTTTTCAAAATATCTTCCCCTTAAATTTCAAAAGCAATTGAAGTTTGCTGTTTTAATTCAATCTCCAGAGAAGTACATTGCATACTGTCCACTAGTTAAATAGCTGGTTATTAGGATAGTGCAGCAGTACTAGCAGTGTTGCTGGACAGCTAAGCTTTAGGTCTATTATAGATTTTCTCATATTACTCTACTCCCTGTTTCTTCCCAAGGGAATTGTGCCATTAACATCCCGCCTCTCTCTTCCAATTCTAATTGAGTGGTGGTTGTGGGGACAGGATGAGAAAAGGGGGGCGTGGTTGTTATGAGAGACTGGAGTTTTCAATATGTAATAAGATTGGAATTCACACTGAAATCTTTCCCACAATGGAGCCATTTTCAGGGCTACTGTTCCATGTGGTGGATTCTCTGGTGTATAATTAGGGCTGATCTCACCATGTAACATTTCTCACTCAGGACACTTGTAAGAGTTCACTCTGGTGAAGAATCTCGGATTCTTCAGAGTGAGTGTTAAACTTCTACTGAAGCTTTCCTTCCAAATTGGTCATTGCTGTGCATGTTTCATAGTTTCTAGAGTTTATATAAGGAAGAATCTTCACAATCCTAAGCCTTGCAACTGGTTTAAATCCCAAAACAAGCTACTTCTTTTTTTCTCCTTTCATTTGAAGCATCTTAGACTGTCAGGTGCAAACTCTAACAAAACTACAGTTTGGTGCATGCTTTAACTTTATATACACCCAATTCCCACCCTCTTCGGTTTTTGCACATTAAATCAGCTGGAATTCACCTTGCAAATGCAATATTGATCTCTGCCATTTCTCTGAGTTGCCATGGATCTGGCCACAGTCTCTTGCACAGATGACTCTTGGAGAAAGCGGAGTAAAGTTGAGTGCATAGGACCCATGGATGAATCACAGAGTGGCTTGCAATACCTCCACAACAAACACCCCATAGCTTGCAATCTGACAGAGATTCAGCGAATGACTACTGGCTCTCTAACAGCCCCACTGCTCCATGGAACTCAGAGACAGTTGGGAAGAGCAAAGAATCTTCCAAAGTTAGATACAAAAGAGCATGCAGCTTATTTCCCAGGGTCTTCGGTAACATGGAATACTAGATCTATGGCATGATAAATATGAGAGGGTCATTTTATCTCTTTCCTGTTTTGTATGATTTCCTTCAGAATGACAATAAAATCTACAGGTAGAGGCTTGTAAAACCTGCAGACCTTTTATCCAATGCGGGCCCAGTCCCACATCTGTCTACTTTTATACTATACATTCCTGTATAGTTGATACAGTGTAGTTGATTGATGCAGAAGGTCACGTCAATCATGTTAGTCTCAGTGGGTGAAACAGACATGCAGGCAGTGAGGTATTTCCCCAGTCTGCCCTGGGGCGAACAACTGCATCTGCCACTCCCCGGGTCAGTGAGCAGCACAGAACAAACATACATGTGACCCCTGGTGACTGGAGAGCCATCCCACCATCCTAACACCCCAGATAGGGCAGAAGAACCAATCACACGTGCAGGCAGTCGCCTCTGCCTGCACCCTGATCCCAGTCTCCACCCTCCACCATGATGGTCAGACATGGCAAACTGTGGGCAAAAGAAGCCACAGCACCTGCTTCTGCCCACCCTCCTCAGTACTCCTGGAGGTCAGAGGCTGGGAAAGCAGGCCCTGGCATCCCTACTGGCACACAGAGGTTCCAGGCAGCCACAGGGGGAACTGGTCACCACCCACGGAAAGCCTGTAGCCATCTGTTCAAGAGCTAAGAAGTGAGAACATCTAGCTGCTCTCCAAGTCCTCATTGCCACTACTGAGGTCTTCAGTGGGGAAATCCAGACAATGAAAACCACCTGTTCTGCCTGGCATGAGGACATCACCAGATGCTTTGGGCTCCTCGCAGGATTAAGGCTGGAGTGCTGCAGCACAGGCAAATGTGGAGTGTTTGTATGGCTGGGCAGTATGCACTAGCCCATATCTGGTGGTGATGAGCCGTACTGGCAAGGATTCGAGCGATGCAAGGGGAGGTGCTGTGTGGCATATATTACCTGTCCGGGAACATTGCTGCCCCACCCCCAATAGTCCCAGCAGGCCTTAGAGGCCGTTTGGAACCCCAGGATCTCGGGGGAGGGGGGTTACAGGCCAACTTCATTTGTCTTGGTGCCCTCACTCCTGGCAGGGTGTCCAGTCCCCAATTGTCTTCTGCTCCCAAACAAGGACATTCTAGGTACTCTGGGGACAGCAGCCTCTGCTGATGAGGAGACAGGGCCAGGTCATTGAGAAAGGGGCCAGGGGATGACTTAGGAGAAGGATATCCTTTTTCTTTCACTATGGGGACATTATACCCTCCACCCAAGTCCTGGAGACATTGGGAGGAAGGTGGAGGAATATCCCTCTTGGGGGTGTGAAGAGGGGGATGGGGTTGCAGCCAAGTGCCCAGTATGTGGGAGGAGACGCTGTCCTTTCACCAACATACCCAGGTTCCATTTGTCAAAATTTCTTCTCTGCACTTCTCTCTATTGCTCCTCAGAGAGCTGGTTACTAACTCACCATCTAAGGAGGAAGAGAGGGAGGGACTAATAAGCAGCTACAGCTATTGAAGGGATTAGAAACAGCAGGAGAGATTTTTGCCAGCCAGGACCCCTTCCTACCTCTCCAACCTCAGCATCCCCTGACACTAGGGATGTGCGAATGCGGTTCGGATGTTTGGAGTTCGAGCCAAACTCGGTCTGTTCGGATGACCGAACTGAACCTCCGAACTGAACGTTCGAATGGCCGAACAGTTCGGAAAAGTTTGGATGAGTTCGGGGATGGGAAAAACATGACTTTGGGTGGGAAGAATGTGTCTGGAAGGGGGAGACAGCTGACGAGCAGACTTCCTGACACTAGGGGTGGTTTCAGGGCCAAATGATACTGATACCAAAAAAATATATTTTGATTTCAGTATCAGTATTGATAGCGCTCTTTTTGGATGTTCTGCCGCATTCGGCCGAACCAAACTCCGCCAAACCCGAACTCGGTTTTTGAACCGAACGACCAAACGTCCAAACCACTTTCTGTTCGCACATCCCTACCTGACACTGGGAGCCCTGACTTGGTTCCTCAGGTTTGCAGTCTGGAGGTACTCTTCAATTCACAGCTCTGCATGGATGTCCATGTGGTAGCTGAGAGAGGAGTGCATTTACTAATTTACGTCTGGTATGATGGTTACAGCCATATATTTCAGACTGCGACCTTGCCACCATCATCCATGCCTTCATCACCTGATTGAAGTTGTTGTCATGGACCTCCTTGATGCCCCTCCATAGATGCTTGACCCGCTGCCAGCACTGGCTCATGTACCAGTGGTATCTGAGTTCCGCCATCCAGGTTGTAAGTCACTGAACCACCCACTCATTCTGGTGTGTTAGGTGCACATTGTATTGTGTCTGGTTGTCTCCCCAGAGGCCTATGAAGGCCGATGTATCCTCGTTGTTCCAGGGTATTGTTCTCTGGCAGGGGCCTTCTCCTGACACAGTGGGGTTCTGTGTTCCCCCCGATGCTCTGACTGTCCTTGGGGCAGCAGTGCTGGTGGATGCCTGTGAATAGAGTGATAGAGATGCACCACATATAACATGTGCCTACTGTGGTAAGGCTGACATGCCTCCCTCCTCACGGGATACACTGATTTATCAGGATGGCCTCTCCCTCCTCCTCCTTCTCCACCTCCATGTTACCCACTCAGGCATTGCCATGAGTGGTGGTGGTCTGGGTGGTGGACAGGATCTTGTCTATTTATTTATTTTTGTTTATTTATATAAAAACTTATATCCCGCCCCTTCCGCCAAAGGCAGGTTGGGGCGGCGAACAATTTAAAATATAATAATAAAATAACAATATAAATACAATATAAATATGTTAAAATCATGTTAATACAAAATGAGGAAGTCACAGAACAAACAAAAACCCAGCCAACCCTAACTTTCAACTCCCCTCCCATCAACCATCTCCCTCACCAAAGGCCTGGCAGAATAGCCAGCTCTTGCAGTGTCATCAAAAGGAAGGGAGATCCAGGGCCAGTCAGGCCTCTGCTGGGAGGTAGTTTCCCAGTCTAGGTGTGGCCACCAAGAATGCCCTCTCCATAATTGCCCATGGGATACCCAGGGGACATCATAAAAGAAAAGCACCCCCGGTTGACCACAGGGGTAAATCCAGAGCCCGGGGAGTGAGGTGAACCCACAAGTAGGTAAGCACAAACACCTTGGATTGGGCCTGGAAGACTACAGGCAGCCAGTGCAGAGAACAGAGCACTGGTGTAATGTGCTCACAGCGACATGTCCCCACAAGAAGGCGGGCAACATTCTGCATCAGCTGCAGCTTCTGAACCATCAGCATGAGTAGCCCCATGTAGAATGCATTACAATAGTCTAGTCTAGAGGTAATGAAAGTATGGATGATGATGGCCAGGTTGGGGTCTGAAACATATGGCTGAAGTCACTGCACCAGATGTAACTGGCGAAATGCACTTCTCACCACCCTCCACGCTCCACCCTCTTGGACATCCAGGTGGAGTTGGGAATCGAGGAGCACTCCCAGACTCCAAACCTGAGGGACCAGTGGAGGGCAAACCCACCAACATCATTTCCATCTTCTCAGGATTCAGCCTCAGTCAGCTTGCCCTCATCCAGTCCCTCACAGCCGCCAAACACTGGGTAAGCACCAAAACTGCCAGGTCTGGGTCGGATGAAAAAGAGAGGTAGAGTTGGGTGTCATCAGCATATTGATGACACTGAACATCAAACCTCACGACCTCACCCAGCAACTGCATATACATGTTGAACAGAAGAGGGAATAAGATGTACCCTGCAGGACTCCACATGTCCTGGGGACATGATCCTGCAGGACTCCACATGTCCTGGGGACATAACTAGCAATCCCCAAGCACCACCCACTGAGTTCTTCTAGCCAGGAAGGAGCGGAACCATTCAAGAACAATCCTGCCCACCCCATCTGGTCCTGCAGGTGAGTCACCAACATCTCGTGGTCAATGGTATCAAATGCAGTCGACAGATCTAACAGAATCGGCAGGATTGAGTGACCCTGATCCAGGTGAAGATCATTGACCAAAAGCACAAGTGCAGTCTCTGTGCCATAACCCGTACAGAAGCCAGACTGTGAGAGATCTAAAAGACTGACATGGTCCAGATGCCCCTGCAACTGCCACGTCACTACCCATTCAATATCATTCCCTAAAAAGGGAAGGTTAAAGACCGGCCAATAACTGGCAAGGGAGTTAATGTCCAATAATGGTTTTCTTTTTTAAAAAATTTCTTTTTATTTTTTTTTCAGTTCACACCATTCACTTGAGTAGTAACATATAAATGTTACAGCGGTGGCCCAGTACTGTACGATATTTATTATTTATAGGGTGAACATTGTCAACAACCTGTACCTTCAACCACCAATATATAGTTGGTTGAATTGAATTGAATATAATGGGGGTTGAATTGCAAATGTAATAGTACCTCTTAATCTTAGAACCACACTCACTGAGAGAGTAGTACCATACGTGCCTCCTCCCTCCTCCCCCCCATCAAGAGAAACAGTCCAGTATCTCTAAGTTCTAGGGATTGGGTGTTTATAACTTAGCTACTATCTCACCACATTCGTTTAATGCATAAAGGATCCATCTCCTTTGCTGCATTGGGTGGTGAGCTGATGTACTCGAAACATTTCAACCAATCACTCAGGAAGTCCTCCAGTTTTCCTTCCACATCAGCAATAGGGCTGTAGCGGAATATCGCAGCGGTAGCTATTTCCGACGGAAACAGTGTTTCCGCAATTAGTGGAACGGCATGGCAGAGGCTTTCATTCCGCGGTTTCATTCCGCGGTTCCGCAGTTCCGCTTATTTAATTCCGCAACTTAGTGGAATCGTGGAAACATGACATTTTCGCTATTTCCGCAATTCCGCCAGCGCCAAAAAATAGCGGAATAGCGGTTTTCCGCGATTTCCGCAATTTTCCCGCAATTTTTCCACAATTTCGCGATTTGCAGAATTCCGGCGGAATTAGCTGAATATCCGCAGAAAAGTCGCGGTGTGGCGCAGGCAGTTCCGAAATGGCGGAACGGAATCGCGGCGCGGTAAAAACTGGTGCCGCATCAGCCCTAATCAGCAATAGTCTTTTCCATAGTCATAATAAACCAAATTCTTTGGGTCCATTCCAACATTGAAGGTGGGTCTTCATTTTTCCATTTTCTGGCTATTACGTTCAGTGCAGCTGCGAATATGTGTTGGAAGGTGGCTTTATGGCTTCTTATCAATTTTGAGTCAGGATAGATGCCCAACAGAGCAATTTTCATATCAAAAGGCAGGGGCACCCCAGTTATTTCCCTAGCCTTCTCCAAGACACTACTCCACAATGGTTTTAATCTTGGGTATAACCAAAGGCAATGCGCCATATCACCTTTTTCTCCACTTTTCTTCCAACATTTATTGGACATAGAACTCGCCCCTTTGGCCATGCGAGAGGGGGTAAAATATAACCTCATAGTTACCTTCATCTGGCTTTCCACTATTGTCAGTGATTTTGAACACTTATTCATGTGTAGCCAGATTTGTGCTTTCTCTTGTTTGCTAAATTCACCTCCACAATCCTTCGCTCAGAGCTCCAAATATTTATTTTTAGGCGGAAACTCAATGCCTTTGATAGTTCTGTAGATCTGGGATAGAAGACCCCTTGTCTTAACCTTGGACAGCAACAAGCTCTCTATGGATTTCAACTGTCGCATGTAACACTCACATTTCCTTTTTGATCCCGCGAAGAAACTTGCTAGTTGTCCATATTTTAGAAAGTTTATAGGGGATTGCACCACCCTTTCCAACGTCTTTTGAACTTTAATTTTACCCCCCACAAACAGGTCTCTGGCATATTTCACGCCTTTACTTGCTAAAAGTTTTGCCAAATTTGCTAGCCCTAGCTCCTTAGTATGTGAATTGAGAATGGGCCTCAGTGGGGCCAGCTCCCTCCCCAGCTCCAATTTGGTACCTAACTGTGACCACATTTTCCACGCCATTCCACGAACGTAGGCTGTTTCCATGGCTCCTGCATCTTAATCACCATCTCTACTAGGACCTCTTTGAAGTCCTCCACCTGAAGCAGGTGCTGTTCTATTTTCACCCACTTTGCACTCTCAGAGTCCTGATACCAGTCTCTGATCACCCGCAATACAGCCGCCTTATAATAGGTTCTCACATCCAGCATACTAATATCTCCCATCGATTTGTCCACCTTTAAGTTATAATGGCTTGTTCTAGGTCTTTTGTTGTGCCAGACCCATATTTTAATCTTGTCTTCTATTTTTTTAAAATAGACCCGTGATATCTCTATAGGCAGTAACAGCAGTTTGAATAGAATCTTGGGGATTATTATCATTTTTAATAGATTTATTCTCCCCAACCATGAGCATGTTAATGGTGTCCATTTCTCTATTAGATCTCCTATTTCATTTAATAGTGGGGGGAAATTACCTTCAAAGAGATTTGCTGCTTTATTTGTTAGATTTATACTTAATATTTAATTTGGTCTACCTCGATTTTGAATGGCGACAGTGCTGCCATAACCCCCTTTCTTTTTTCCGTATTTGCATATGTCATGGCGGAGGATTTTTGCAAATTTATTTTGTACCCGGACAATGAGCTATATTCTGTAATATGCCCAACCAACTTCGGGATAGAGGTCTCCAACTTAGTTATAAACACTAACATGTCATCGGCATATAAAGACAATTTATGCTTAACTCTTCCCACCTCTATCCCATGGATCTCCTTGTCCACCCTGATAGCTATAGTCAGAGGCTCAAGTGCTATATTGAATAGCAGAGGCGAGAGGGGGCAACCCTGCCTAGTTCCTCTGGACAGTTCTAATGGCGCCGACTTTGTACCATTAATAATCAACTGAGAGATGGGTTTCCGGTATATCGTTTGGACCCATCTGAGGAAGTTTCCTCTGAACCCCATCCCTGCCATGACCTTAAAGAGAAACGGGCATTCTATCCTGTCAAAGACCTTTTCTGCATCCATTGATATGATCATTGCCTCAGTCTCTGTTTTATTTATATAGTGTATCAAGTTGACCGCCTTTCTCACATTGTCCGCCCCAAGTCGTAGCGGGATAAAACCCACTTGATCTGGGTCGATGACAGTGGAGATACATCTATTAAGCCTGGACGACAAGGTTTTTGAAAAAATCTTAAAATCTGAATTTAGTAGGGATATGGGCTGGTAACTGGCACAGTCATCAACTGGTCATCCACTCTTATGGCATAGCACCTCCCTGGAATTATAGAAAGAAGGAGGCATCTCCCCCCTCACCAGGATATTGTTGTACACCCTACTTAGTACTGGGGCTACCATTTTCCTAAACTGCTGATAAAATTCGTCCGGGAAGCCATCAGGCCCCGCTGCCTTTCCTCTGGCAAAGGATCTAATAGTCTCCTCCACTTCTTTCATAGTAATGGCTACATCATTGCCACAGAGCGTTCCCTCGTTAGTTGAGGCAATTTAATTGTTTTCAAAAATCTTTTGATTTTGTCCCCATCTGGCTTTTCTGTCTCATATAAGTCCACATAGAATTGTCAAAATCTCTCCTCTATTTCCTCTTGCTTGACTAAGTGGCACCCCTACTTGTCCTTAATCTTCAAAATTCTGGATTTGTCACAGCCAGGCCTTGAACCCCTGGTCTTGGGTCTTCTAGGAGGTACTCTCTGCAGCCTGTGCTATTGGCAATATGTTGCAGGGGGTGACTCTCTCCCTGTTCGTGGTATCCTCCCTCTCTCTCCTGCCTTGCTCACCACGCACACCTGATGGTGGGCATGGCCATACCTGCCACGGTCTGATTGGCTCTGTCGAGTATTTAGGACTGCTGAGAGCGGTGGCAGGTGTGGAGCTTCAAGTCACTTCCTCTTGGACTTGTGCTTGGCCCACACACCTTGTTCTTTCTCTACTAGATGGATATTGTTACCCTTTGTATTTGTTGTGAGTAATGTCTGGTGGTGGTAAGTTTCTGTGTACTGACTCCCCCCTTTGTGTTCTGAGTGTGTGATTCTGCCTAGTTCCCTCCGCCCTTGTTTACCCACACCAGGGTGGAGGTTGTTTGTTTCTCTCTCACACCCTGTCTTGTCTTTATGTTAGTCTGTCTCCCTGTTGTGCCC
>QEPC01013015.1:118363-134293 GCA_003113815.1 Sphenodon punctatus | reverse complement strand
TCAATTGGTGTCTTCTGCTGCTGCAGCAGCACTACTAGCATGCTGAGGCAGGTGAGGGATGGGGGGTGCTTTGCACCCAGGCCACCTCCAGCCCAGCCCAGACGTGGGGCTGCCCCTGTGGGGCCAGGCAGTGGTTTCTGGGACCTAGAAGCCCTTGTCTTTATGCCTGGTTCGCTCAATGGACACTATGCCCCTGCTTCCACCCAGCCTACAGAAACCTCCCTGACCCAAAATAAAAGCTTGTGGATACAAGACATGCTATGGAAATTCCCCGTCAACAGGCATCTATCTAGATTATGATGATTGTCTATTATTTGTAGCATTTAGAGTCCCCTAGCATTTTCAGAGCCTCAGATAGTGCACAAATTAATACCAACAAACATATAGTGTCTTTTCTTTTTTAATTAAATATCTTGCATTTGGATTGAGACAACAGGACTTTTTTTGACAAACAAAAGGAAGGGATAAACAGAGAATCAAAGTTTTAGTGGAATGAATGTAGGGTAAAAGTAACCAAATTAAGATGAGACCATCATACAGGTAGCTATCATACAGTTTGAAGTTCTAGAACAGAGCATAATTAAACAAGCTGCAACAAAAATTATGATTCACAGTAAATACTATTTCTTTGAAAACAACTGATTCATTGCCTCCCTCCGAAACATTTGGCATACTGGCAGAAGAAAGAGTCAGTCACAGCACAGACATACCAAACACGGTAGATAGCACTGCTGCCTCCTTTTCCTCCCACCCACCCCTACTCCAAAGATTGGGTGATGAGAACTTGGAGGTGAAAAAGGTCTGAGTCCAGGAGCTGGGAAAGCCAGAACACTACAATAGGAGAATACCAAAAAGTTATGGAAATTGATGGAAAATGCCAAAAGATTATGGTGGTTGCAAATATATGACGAAAAATCACTAGCTGCAATCCCAAAACACATTCCAACTTGAAAATTCTATCAAACATTTGACAACGTTCCTGAAATGGCAGGATTGCCCATCAGTTTGGGGATGGATAATTTGCAATCCTGATTGATGTTGGAGAACTTTTGCAATGTTCTTGTTGATCTCTAAGGTCACTGGATTATACTGAGTTCTCAAAATGGGGTCTTGAAGGCAAAAGACTTGGGAGTCAATGGTCTAGAAGCTAACAAAAATCACAGCTACTTGCTATGCTTGCATTTTGCATATACATGTCTTCTCCAGCACACAGTCACTCCAGAATCAATCCCCACTTCACATTAAATGCACAAGGCTGCCCTGAATGGAGTACACTCTCCTTATATATGAGCCTCCCACTCCCACACCATCTGCAACCTTTTCTTCTGTGGCAATCAGGGGGAATAAACTTAATGATGATTAACATGGTACAAATAAGGCAAATGTGCTCTGTTTAGGATTGTTCTGTGCTGTTAGAGATAAATTGGAATAATTCAGATGAAATCATGCCGCCTTCAAATTAAATATGGCCATGCAGCATCTGTCTTATGTTTTCTGGATGGATTAGAATGAAGGCAACACTTAGCTTCCAAATGCCATTCGTACTGAGAGGCGTTCCTAACTGCAGAGCAAGACAAGGCCTCTTAGATCATCTACTGCTCCTCCTTGACAATGGAAGGTTGTTCCCTATAGTGTATTTACTAGGTTTTTGCCCAGTCTAGAATTTAATATCCCAAGCTATGAGGTTTCAGCTGCTTCTTTGGGGAGGTTGCTCCACAGCCTAATAAATCTCACTGTCAAGGCATTTTCTTTGCTACACAGCTTACATTTCTCCTTTTTTAACACTAATATGTTCTAAAACCCTCGGTAAACCTACTTATGGGGTATGATACAACCCTATTAAATCACAGTAAAAAAGTATAAATATGATTTGAAAATGACTTCAGTTTAATATTAAAAAATGATTGTGTTTGGTATAGAAATATATGGCTAACACAAACACCTATGGGGTTACTAGAGTCTCCCACTGTTACCAGTAAAATCCTACCAGTAATGGTACTAGTTTGAATTGACTCATCATTTTTGGAACATAAGATGTACAGAAACTACAAAAATAACAACATTTTCTACTAAGTATTAAACATTAAAAAGGAATAAATAGTCCCTGAATAGATTTCTTCAGGACAGGGACAGGACATTCATATTATTTATTATAATGTATATTTATTATTTCCATTTTTACCCCACCCATCTCACCCAATGGTGACTTGGGGTGTCTCACAATAAATAATAAAACAATACAACATTGTTGTAAGCATAAATATATAAAAGCACACATCATCAAACCAAATTTGTGCAAAGACAGTATTCCACCCACAACCCAACTAACCCAACCCCCTCCCCCCCCAACACCTGACAGAAAAGCCAGAATTTACATTTCCGACAAATGGCAAGGAGATCTGGCATGAGACATATTTCCACCAGGAGAGCATTCCACAGCAATGGAGCGGCTGCCAAGAATGCCATCCTGTCTGTCCAGACCCACTAATAATATGGGACTTCCAGGAGAGTGACCCCGGATGATCGATGGGGCCGCTCAGTGGCCCAGAGATTGAGGTGGTCCTTTAGATAAGTGGGGCCCAGGCCATTTAGGGTCAAAACTAGCACCTTAAATTGGTCCTGGAAGGCAAAAGGCAGTTAGTGCAGTCTTTGGAGAACACATCTAATATGGTCCCTGCAACCCATCCCAGTACGTTTTTCACCAGCTACAGCTTCTGGAACATCACCATGGGCATCCCCATATAGAACACATTACAGTAGTACAGCATCGAGGTGATGAATGCATGCATGACAGAAACAAGATCTGTGTCCGAGACATATGGACGGAGCCTTTTTACCAAATGTAATAGGCAAAAGGTACCCCTGGCTACAGCCGATACCTGAAAATCCAGGCACAGCTGTGCATCCAGGAGCACTCCCAGGCTCCACACAAGGAAAACCAAAAGAGGCTGGATGCTCTGAATACATCATCCTCCCCCAGGTCTCCAACCCCACTCACCAGCATCACCTCTGTCTTGTCAGAATTGAGTTTCAATCAGCTCAACCTTATCTAATCCCCCACAGCAGCCAGGCACTGGAATAGCAACAAGGCCACAGGACCTGGGTTGGTTGAAAAAGAAAGATACACCTGGGTGTCATCAGCATATTGATGACAATGAACGCCCCAGCTGAGCAGAACCTCTCCCAAGCAGCTGCATATACACATGGAATAAGAGAGGGGACAGAATGAAACCCTGCATAACCCCACATGGGAGGCCTCATGGGATGATGAACAGTTCCCTAGGACCACAGCTGACTTCTATTTTCCAGGTAAGGACTGAACCACCACAAGGCGGTACCATCAACCCCAGCCAGGTTCCACAGATGAGTCACCAACATCTCATGATTCATGATACCAAAACCCGCAGATAAATCCATCAGGATCAACAGGGTCATATGACCCCTGTCCAGTGCCATGAGGAGGTTATCAACCAAAACCACAAGTGCGGTCTCCATGCCATAGCCCGGACAAAAGCCAGACTGTGTGGGATCAAGGAAACTGGTGTGATCAAGGTGTACCTGGCGTTGATGGGCTACCACCCATTCAATAACCTTCCCTAAAAAGAGAAGGTTAGAGACAGGCCAGTAATTTACTGGGGCACCAATGTCAAGCAATGGTTTCTTGCGGAGCGACCGGATCATTAATATGCAAACAAAATAACATCTAGGTGATAATAAGTGTTAACATCCCAATTTTCTCACCATTCATAAGGAAACAAAGATAAAGTGGGTGATAACACACCATGCAGACAGCTTGTCTGTATTTCAAGAGCCTGAGCTATCAGGAACTATTAGGAGCTCAACTGCATTTCAATAACTGGCTGCCATAGTAACTAATGGAGGGGTTGAAATAACCCCTTCAGCCTAATGTTTTTGTTTTTTCCAACACAACCTTGCAAGTAAAAAAATTATCATTGAGCTTCACACTAAGAAAGGCTTAATTGCTGTGTAGATAATCTAAAGATAAAACAAGGTTTTAATTTCGTAACCTGAGTTTTCCACTTGGAGTGAAATTGACAGATTTCTACATTGTGTTTGGGGTGGATATGACCCCACAACCCTAGCTGTATAGTGCTTTCAGTTCTTCATTCATTCCAATGGAGGTCCATTATACCCCATTAATGTACTAGTATTCACTGGAAATTTTTGAAAAACTACAACTTGATGCGGGGGGCGGGGGAGGAGGGAAGCATGAACCACTGGGACACAACAGACCTCATTATTCTGTGTTTGCATTACCTGGAGGGAAGCCTGGAGGGGTGTGCCTGGAGGCAGAGTTGTCTGCCACTCAACCCTGTCCCCTCTGCAGGTATTTATCCTAGGGCTGGGGCCCTTGAGGGCTGTGTGTGTGTGCCAGCTTGGGGGAAGCCTGGAGGGGTGTGCCTGGAGGAGGAGATGCCTGACACTCATCCCTGTCTCCTCCTCCCTCTGCAGGTATTTCTCCTAGGGCTGGGACCCTTGGACGCTAGCCGAAGTGTGACACCTAAGGGTGTTGGTCATATGTTGGGGCCGTTTGTGGGCTGTGGAGGCCCTCCAGTAGACATTTGTTGAGGAGAATCCTTGAGAGAGAGCTGCTGGGTGGGCCGGACCGAAGCCAGGGCTTCTGCCAGTATTGAAAACTCTCCCAGGACTTGATTTCTGCCAGACGGTGCTACTGAACAAGGACTAACCATTTACCCCAAGAGGAAGTGCTGGAGCCATGCGCCTAGGGGTCACGCCAAAGAGCCGTTGGGTGTGGCCCTTATTGAGGGCTGTGGGAGGCTGACTACGGGATAGGGCGGGTGATTAGGTTATGTATTGATGGGGTTGGGAGAGGATTGAGGGGAACATGACTCCTACCCTGCATGTGTGGGGGATAAGGGGGGACTGTGTTGGGGAGGGTTGGGCATGTCCTCCCAGGTGAGAGAGGGGGGTTTGACCCAATAAGAGTGGAGGGTTCTGGTCTCTCTGTGAGAGGGGGGGACCAGGGGAGGGGGGAGTGGGTTTTGGGGGAGAGGTTATCCCCTGCTGCCAGTGCAGGACAGCTGGGGGGCGGGGCCAGGGGCGACTGGGGGGCAGAGAGGGCATGTCTATTGGGGTCATGATGGGACGGGGGAGATACGGTCCTAAGAGGGGGGAGGTGAGATCAGAGAGGAGGGATAGATGCTTATTGCATGTCCCGCTCACTTCCCCCCAAGCAGTGGAGCAGGTGGTTCTTGGTAAGATGGCCCCTGACCCTGTGATGGTGCTGTTAAATGTGACATCAGTGGCTAATAAAGTAACAACAGTCCAGGAAACAATCCTGGACCATGCCACCAATCTCCTATGTATCATGGAAACCTGGCTGGACAATGAATCGAGGCCTATTCTGGCTGATCTTGTTCTGGCTGGGTATTCCGTGCAGCACCATCCTCGGTCAGAGGGATGGGGGGTCGGTGTAGCTATGATTTTAAAGGAGGGATGATCTGTGAGGAGGTGTCCGTGCAATCCATATTGGATATCGAGGGTCTCCACCTTGTGTTTGATTTGACAGGGGACAGTTTTGGAGTGGTGCTGGTATATTGTGCACCTACCTGTGCAGCAGCCTCCCTGCATGCTCTGGAAGAGGTGGTGTCGAGGGTGGTGTTGTGGTTCCCAAAGACAATAGTCTTGGGGGACCTCAGTATTCATTCTGAAGTCGCCCTTGGGGGATCTGAGCATGAGTTCATGGCCACCATGGCAACCAGGGGCCTGTCCCAGATGGTTATCGGCCCAACACATCAGGGAGGACACACCTTCGACCTTGTGTTTTGCACCAGCCTTGAGTCAGGTGTTCTATTAGTGGGGGAGATATCAGCCGTGCCCTTGTCATGGATGTCCCATTACCTCCTGCAGACTGCACTCCTAGCGCACGTCTGCCCCCAGAAGGCTGTTGAGCCGATTCGGATGGTTCGCCCCCAGAAGATGATGGAACCGAGATGATTCCAGAATGCTCTGGGGGAAATACCCTCTGACCTTGACAACCGTCTCATTGATGACCTCATGTTGTGGATTAACTTGCTGACAGAGGCCATTGATCAGACGGTTCCTAGGCATCCACTGCTCAGGAGGCAGTTCTGCAGACCAACTAGGTTTTCCAAGAAGCTGCGGTTGCTGAAGCGGGATGGGCGGCGGTTGGAGCGACGGTGGCATTGTTTTCATGCTGAAGCTGATAGATTGCAGTATAGAGCCAGTTTATGTGCCTATGCCCTGGCTATGCAGGCAGCAAAGAGAGAGTTCTTTGCTGCCCTCATAGCGTCCACAGAATCTCATCCAGGAGAGCTATTCCGGGTAGTGTGTGAGCTGGTTAGTCTGGCCTCCCTCAGTCTTGGAGTGGAGTCATCTAATTCCCACTGTGAAATGTTTGTAGATTATTTTGTGGACAAAACCACTCATATTCACCACAATTTTGATGCAGAATTTATTACACTAGTGGAACCAGAGGTTATGGAAGCCCCATCATCTCCAGTTTTCTGGGATCAATTTCAGCTAGTGACACCCCCCTATGCAGTGGATGTTCTTGGGGCAGTCAGGGCCACTTCTTGTGAATTAGACCTTTGCCCATCCTGGCTGGTTAAGATCTTCCGGGAGACAATGCTGGCTGGGATGGTCAACACCTCCTTGAAAAGTGCCGGTCTGTCTCAAGGAGGCAGTGGTGTGGCCTCTGCTCAAGAAACCATTGCTTAATGCTGACTCCCCTGCCAGATATCAGCCTGTCTCTAAGCTTCCCTTTTTAGGGAAGGTTATTGAATGGGTAGTGACTCGGCAGCTGCAGGAGCATCTTCATTGCACTGATTTTCTTGATCCCTCTCAGTCCGGCTTTCATCCGAGTTATGGTACCGAGACTGCGCTTGTGGCTTTGGTAGATGACCTGCGCTGAGATATGGATGGGGTCATTCGACCCTGCTGATCCTGTTAGATCTGTCACCTGCGTTTGATACCGTCGATCGTGAGGTGTTGGTGACATGCCTGCGAGACTGTGCAGGAGTGGGCGTGACTATTCTTGAATGGTTCNCGTGCAATCCATATTGGATATCGAGGGTCTCCACCTTGTGTTTGATTTGACAGGGGACAGTTTTGGAGTGGTGCTGGTATATTGTGCACCTACCTGTGCAGCAGCCTCCCTGCATGCTCTGGAAGAGGTGGTGTCGAGGGTGGTGTTGTGGTTCCCAAAGACAATAGTCTTGGGGGACCTCAGTATTCATTCTGAAGTCTCCCTTGGGGGATCTGAGCATGAGTTCATGGCCACCATGGCAACCAGGGGCCTGTCCCAGATGGTTATCGGCCCAACACATCAGGGAGGACACACCTTCGACCTTGTGTTTTGCACCAGCCTTGAGTCGGGTGTTCCATTAGTGGGGGAGATATCAGCCGTGCCCTTGGTGTTGGTGACATGCCTGCGAGACTGTGCAGGAGTGGGCGTGACTATTCTTGAATGGTTCTGTTTGTTCCTGAACAGAAGAACCCAGCAGGTGGTTCTCGGAGACTATTTTTCATCATACCGAGACCTCTCGTGTGGAGTTCGGCAGGGTTCTGTTCTGTCCCCTCTCCTGTTCAACGTGCATATGCAGCTGCTCGGCGAGGTGATTAGGGGGTTCAGCATACAGTGTCATCAATATGCTGATGACACCCAACTGTAACTCTCTTTTTCAACAGACCCAGGCCTGGCAGTCTCGGTGCTCTGGCAGCTCTGAGAGATTGGATGAGGGCTAATTGACTGCGGCTGAATCCTGACAAGAAGGAGGTGATGTTTGTGGGTAAGGCGATGGAATTGGTGGCCCCCAACATTGATGGGGTCTGTCCTCCATTGACCTCCCAGGTACAGAGTCTAGGGGTGCTCCTTGATGCGCAGCTCCACCTGGATCTCCAGGTGGAGGCTGTGGCGAGGAGTGCTTTCCACCAGTTGCATCTGGTACAACAGCTTCGGCCGTTTGTTTCGGACTCTAACCTGGCCAAAGTCATCCATGATTTCATCACCTCTTGACTAGACTACTGTAACACATTCTACGTGGGGTTGCCCATGGTGACGGTTTGGAAATTGCAGCTGGTGTAGAACGCGGCGGCTCATCTCCCAGTAGGACTGGGCTGCCAGAANCCTTGTTCCTGGTCCGGAGGTTGCAGCTAGTGCAGAATGCGGTGGCCCGGCTCCTGACGGGGACGGGTCATTGAGAGCATATAACACCTGTGCTCCGGACTCTGCTCTGGCTGCCAATAGCGTGCCGAGCCAGGTTCAAAGTGTTGCTATTAATATATAAGGCCCTTCACGGTCTGGGCTCCTCGTATCTCAGGGATCACCTTGCCATCTGCACCCCAGAGTGGCTCCTTCAGTCTGCCAGAGGTGCCTTCTTGGAGGTCTCCCGTGTTAAGCAGTGGGCCACAATGGAGAGGACATTCTCGGTGGCCAGGCCGCATCTTTGGAATTCCCTCCCGGAGGAAGCTTGCCTGGCCCCAAGACTTTAGATATTTTGACATGCTTGTAAAACCTGACTGTTTGCCCAGGCCTTTGGGGATGAGGGGGTGGGGGTTAGCCTTTTAGCTCTTCCCTACCTTTTATTTTTATTTTTACTGATTTTTCCCAACCCTGTTTTAGTTTTAAATTGCTGTGCTGTTTTAAAATGTTTTATGAATGTTTTTTATTAAATTGTACATCGCCCCGAGATGCCATAGGCATGGTGGTGGGGTGCGACTTACAAATGTATAAAATAAAATAAAATAAAATAAATAAATTCAGCTCCTGGCCGTTGAAAAGGTAATGTCAGGGTGTTGAACTGGCCTCGAGGCAAGTGGTTATGCCAGGGAGGAGTGGTCAACATGTGCCAACATGCTTTTGGGAATGCTGTGGCAGAGCCGCGGTGTCCAGCTGCTGCTGAGTGACCCCGTCAGTGGCAGAGGAATTCAATCTTCTGTCATAGGACGTGTGGGTTATGGGACATCCATTTGGGGGTCTGGATTGCTGGAGGCACGCCGGGAAGCTTGGCTTCACCACCCTGCAACAACCTCTTTGGGGGCACCCAGCCGCCATTGTTGTGCAATGGACCGCACACGAGATCATGGCTGTTCACCTGCTGACTGCTCGATCTGAGTATGAACTGGCCCTCCAGGTCGGGGGTCCCCCTGTTGCTACCAACTACACTGGCATCCTACTGCGTGGCTGTGGTATATTGCGACTGCTATTGGAATGCCTGACTTTTCTTGGGGAGCTGGGCTTGCTACCCCCTGATATTGGTGGATGACTACTGACTGGGACTCCTACCGCATTGGAGCTGGGCGCCCTGCATGTGGTGCTGAACCTACCAGATGTCAGGGATGCAGCTGCCATTGCGAACCACCTCGTACCCCTCTTCATGGTGGATGCACATATGCATTCCCTGGGATTCTGCAGGGGCCTATTCACCTGGGAGGGTCTTGTCATGGGACCGATGTTTCATGAGCACCCTCTAGCCTCTCCCTGATCTGGGCATCCCAACCTCCCACTCCATGGCAACGTGTTCCCCAAGACTGTGCTGTGCCTTGCCTCCCCTTGGACAGTGATACTCCTAACCACCATACTGTGTGACCCATTGGTCCGTTGTCTAATCTGTCGGACCCCATTACAGCTTCTGTATACTCCAGCCTCCATCCTGGTTGTGTTATCTACCGCCTCCATCCATCTTTGAGTGGGTTCAATGATGCCCCTATCTGATGTTTGGGTGGAATGCCCATGGGTCCATGATCGCCCATTCACCGGACTATGCTTGGCCGTTCCCCTCCCCCCTTTCCCCATCCTTTCCCGTGTGTGTGTGTGTGTTTGTGTGATTGGGGTCCGGGGGGGTTGTGTTTGGGATCAATGGGGATGTCAGGTAGCAACCTCTGGTGTGTGATGGGTTCCCCTGGGGGCTCCCTCATGGATCGTGGTTTTGGCCTGTGTGGTGGTAGGGGCCTTATGCGTCCTGTTGACTGCACTGTCCGTGATCTGTCGATGGCCACCTGGTGTCCAGTGACCCTGTGCTGGCCCCCATCTTCTGTGCAGCCCCCTAGTATTCCCTNCAGCCAAAATGTGGGAGGTGACAGCCCTGTCACACAGGGGGAGGAGACATCCCAGAAAACATCTCACAGTAACATCAACCTCCGCGTGCACCCACAAAACCCACAGGGCAGCAGGCCATGGGGAGGCATTGGGGGCCCTACGGCATGAACCCCAGTGCAGTATGGGCCCTCCAGCCATGGATGAAGTGATGGTAGCTGACTTGCACCAGGGCGCCCTCCCAATGGTGCAGGTGCCCCCTTCCCAGCACTTCTGCCAACCCTGGTTTCCCCAACAGCTCCCCTTCCCTTTCCTAGTGCACATGGTCCTCCCCCCCCACACACATAGCCAACAGCAGCTCTTCCAGCCCTCACCCATCCCGGTTCCTCCACACCTGCCTCTGAGACCCCTCCTCCAGGAACCATGGCCTCCCCTCAACATCCCGGCACACCCAGGAAAACAACTGCCCAAGATGGCTACCCCACCAGGTCAGGTAAGCCAGATCACACTGTGGTCTTATACCAGGGAGGGGGGCATATGTACCCCCGACCTGCACAGGGATGGGTGGTGGGCATGCATCATGAGGATCCTAAGACCCCCCATATAGCTATAAACAGGGCAATGGTGATGGGGGACCATCCTGGGTAAAAGTGTAGCGCTTACTGTATGCCTGAATATCGCAGGGTCCTGTACCTGAGACAAGAGTGGATCGGCCGGTGGATGATGTAAAGCCCGGGCCGTCAGACCGCCGCTCACTGCGGACAGCTGCATGGAGTCGAGCCCCGGTGATGCGCTGAAGCAGGGTCGAGGAAGGCCTCGCAAGAAGTGAAACCCACCCCTTGTAAATATCCCCCAATAAAATACACGCATTTCATACCCTGATGTCTATGTTCAGGGGGCTGAATGCACTGGGAGGTGATTAGTAGTGGACATAAGGGGCCATGCAATGCATGATACGGGTGAGGGACTGGAACCAGCCCTGCCTGTCAGAAGGCGGTGGGGAAACAACAAACCACCATTAAAAGAGAACAGACCAGCACATCGAGACCATGGTTGCACTGCATATACCAAGAAGCAGCCAGAGACAGCTGTAACCAATACAGGCGACTAATTCCACAGCTGCCTGCAAGTTAGTGCAAACACTCCGAGGGACACTACAGTGCTCACACATGAATGTGCACTCCCTAGCATCATATCAATGAGACACAAGGATGTTGTAATCGGGTCATAGCTGTGTTTATTTGTTATGGTCACACAGGCAGTGGAAGGTGGGAGGGTGGCCATGCACAGGCACGGGTTAGTTACCTGCCATTTAGACAACAATGAGCCTTCAGAGAGCGTCCCTGTTCTCCTCCGATATGTGCCGGAATGCCCCACCCTGAACATGTTGGTACAGGGGCACAAGGCTCGCTTGCAGCACTGTTGGGGGGCAGCTTCACTGGTCTTGCAGCTATTATGTAGAATGCAGGCCGCCAGGACAAGGATGCTCAAGATTGAACTGGCTCCTGTTCATGAGTAGGCGTCAACAAATCTTGAGTTGGCCAAATGTCCAGTCCACCATGCTCCGAGCCACAATAGGCACTCACTAAAGAGCCTGCGCTCTGGGATTCAAAGCACAGGATAGACCCTCATGAGTCACGGGCTCAGCGGNCTCCAACAAAACGAAGGGAGCCAGCACCATGACATGCACGGGATGGACAAGGGTAAGCAAAGGGATCACAGGATGGCCAGAAGAGGGGGGGCATGGGGGGAAGGTAAAAAGACTATTCACAGCACCTCTCCCATCACAGGGCTGAGGGGATACCTCAGCGATGTCTCCACCCACAGCGGCTCAACTGACATCGAGGTAAGAATGAGGGCAACCCAACAACCAAGGAAGGGGGGCCCCGCATGGCAATGCCATAAACAATCCCAGGGGAACACAGGGTGGGCAACTAACAGCTAACCGTTACAGACACACACACCCAGGAGAGGACCCAGACACAGGAGCAGTGCATCAGCAGAGAGATGGCTGAGAATGGCCTCTGTCACAGTCAGGTAACCCAGCAGTGCCCCCCAGGGGGAGAGGGGATGGATCTTCCAATAGGAGGAAAAAGGAGGCTGTGGGACAGATGCTAACCCCCATACAATAACACCAACAGAAGACAACCTGCTCCATTGTCACCCCAGCCACCTGGCGGGACCCAAGCTGCCAAGTTGGAAGGCCCCCTACACCCGATCCCCAAAAGGGGGAGCCCTGGTCGAGGCAAGAGACCTGGTACTTCATACGCATGTGGGGGGCTGAAAAGATTCAGCATGACCTGGTGCACAGCTACAAGACCAGACAGGTCTATGAAACCATCGCCCTGGAGATGCAGCAGGAGGGGTACAATAGGGATGTCACCCAGTGAGTGCATGCAGACAGGCAAAGGACTTGAGGTCCAGATATAAGTACGGCCATGCAATGCACACAATGGAGTTCCTTGACAAGCTGGACCAGTTCCTCTGCATGGACGGGGATATAGTTGCCTCCCACATACATGGCACCGCCTTCACCAGGGGGAGAAAAAGGGCCCTAACCACCACCACCCTGCCTGACTCACAGGAGCAGGGGGATAACACAGCCCCTGGTGAGGCCAGCCAAAATGTGGGAGGTGACAGCCCTGTCACACAGGGGGAGGAGACATCCCAGAAAACATCTCACAGTAACATCAACCTCCGCGTGCACCCACAAAACCCACAGGGCAGCAGGCCATGGGGAGGCATTGGGGGCCCTGTGGCATGAACCCCAGTGCAGTATGGGCCCTCCAGCCATGGATGAAGTGATGGTAGCTGACTTGCACCAGGGCGCCCTCCCAATGGTGCAGGTGCCCCCTTCCCAGCACTTCAGCCAACCCTGGTTTCCCCAACAGCTCCCCTTCCCTTTCCTAGTGCACATGGTCCTCCCCCCCCACACACATAGCCAACAGCAGCTCTTCCAGCCCTCACCCATCCCGGTTCCTCCACACCTGCCTCTGAGACCCCTCCTCCAGGAACCATGGCCTCCCCTCAACATCCCGGCACACCCAGGAAAACAACTGCCCAAGATGGCCACCCCACCAGGTCAGGTAAGCCAGATCACACTGTGGTCTTATACCAGGGAGGGGGGCATATGTACCCCCGACCTGCACAGGGATGGGTGGTGGGCATGCATCATGAGGATCCTAAGACCCCCCATATAGCTATAAACAGGGCAATGGTGATGGGGGACCATCCTGGGTAAAAGTGTAGCGCTTACTGTATGCCTGAATATCGCAGGGTCCTGTACCTGAGACAAGAGTGGATCGGCCGGTGGATGATGTAAAGCCCGGGCCGTCAGACCGCCGCTCACTCCGGACAGCTGCATGGAGTCGAGCCCCGGTGATGCGCTGAAGCAGGGTCGAGGAAGGCCTCGCAAGAAGTGAAACCCACCCCTTGTAAATATCCCCCAATAAAATACACGCATTTCATACCCTGATGTCTATGTTCAGGGGGCTGAATGCACTGGGAGGTGATTAGTAGTGGACATAAGGGGCCATGCAATGCATGATACAGGTGAGGGACTGGAACCAGCCCTGCCTGTCAGAAGGCGGTGGGGAAACAACAAACCACCATTAAAAGAGAACAGACCAGCACATCGAGACCATGGTTGCACTGCATATACCAAGAAGCAGCCAGAGACAGCTGTAACCAATACAGGCGACTAATTCCACAGCTGCCTGCAAGTTAGTGCAAACACTCCGAGGGACACTACAGTGCTCACACATGAATGTGCACTCCCTAGCATCATATCAATGAGACACAAGGATGTTGTAATCGGGTCATAGCTGTGTTTATTTGTTATGGTCACACAGGCAGTGGAAGGTGGGAGGGTGGCCATGCACAGGCACGGGTTAGTTACCTGCCATTTAGACAACAATGAGCCTTCAGAGAGCGTCCCTGTTCTCCTCCGATATGTGCCGGAATGCCCCACCCTGAACATGTTGGTACAGGGGCACAAGGCTCGCTTGCAGCACTGTTGGGGGGCAGCTTCACTGGTCTTGCAGCTATTATGTAGAATGCAGGCCGCCAGGACAAGGATGCTCAAGATTGAACTAGCTCCTGTTCATGAGTAGGCGTCAACAAATCTTGAGTTGGCCAAATGTCCAGTCCACCATGCTCCGAGCCACAATAGGCACTCACTAAAGAGCCTGCGCTCTGGGATTCAAAGCACAGGATAGACCCTCATGAGTCACGGGCTCAGCGGGTAGGCAGGGTCCCCAAGAAGCACCGGAGCCATGGAAACTCACTCAATAACCCGGTATAGGTTGGGGGCAATCTCACCTTCGAACATCCGGGCATAGACGGGTGACGCCAGCAGAATGCACACATCATGGCTCCTCCCTGACTGGCCAGTGTACACGTCAGTGAATAGGCACCTGTGATTCACAATGGCTTGGAGATTTATTGAGAATGCCTGCTTCTCAATAAATTAGTCTGTAGTTCAGATAGTCTGTCTTCGCGTGTGGGGGCTGGATGATAGGGATGTGGGTGCTGTCTATCACACCAATACAATGGGGAAAGCCCATGTCCTCAAAGCTGTGGATCACAACCTCGGGATCCCAGAGATGAATGACCCACTCAAGTAGCAGTTCCACTATCAGGTCACACATGTCGTGGAGTGCCCTGTTAACTATAGCAGTCCCCACTCCAAACTGCTCCCCAATGCTCTGACATGAATTGGGGGTGGTCAGCCGCCACACCGCCATGGCTAATCACATCCCTGGGGGCAGCGAATACCGTATGTTGGTAGCACTCCTCCGGAGATGTGAGTTCAGGGTCTCACCAAGCCAGGTCAACAGGGAGTGGTTCATGTGGAAGTGATCCTTCCATTCCTCATTGGTTCAGGTAGCCAGCATGTTCTCCCACCATTCATTGGTGTGTGAATGCATCCACATTCTTCGAGTTGGGACAGTCACACAATGGCCGTAAAAGTTGAGGGGACACCTGGATAGGACAAGCCGCATGTGCTGGGACACTGCTGTTCCGCACATGGCATGTCAGTGAGCAAATATCCTCCTCGTCCACCACAGCAATGCTCCTTGGTGCATGTTGGCCGCTCTCCTGCGCCATGTCCCATGGTTGTAGAAGCGGGGCCCTGGGAGGAGTAGCTCAGTCCACTGCTGGAACACCTGGGCCAGGATCATGAAGCAAGCACCCAGGACTGTTAGAAGAACGGCTTTCTCCTCTGGGGGCTCTTCATCAGGCAGCATGGTATCACCAACACACACTCTGTGAGCACCCACCACCAGAACCTGTGAAAGATCACCATGCAGGTACCCGACTAGCCTCTAAGTGAACAGGTGACTTGCCCCAAGGCCTGCACTACTGAGATCGTGTCCCACTAAAACGCCTGTCCAATCAGTGGACTAACCACTAATCAACCACCCAGTTGCAGCATGTGCCTCCAACCCCCAAGCCCTGTGTGCCCAGCACACCCACACCATGCTTTATATGTCCCCTGTCAAACAACGACTGTACCAAGGTAATGGGGACTGCTGCCATGGACACACCTCAAGGCACAACCTCTTCCCCCGTGCTTTGCACATACACCCAGTATTGGACAGCACCATGTATATACAAACTCAGTTCTCTTTCACAATCAACTCACACACCACACCACACCTCAAACACCTCTCTCTACAGTCCACACCAGGACAATGGAACCGGCCCACATATGTACTTTACATAAGAACATAAGAAGTGCCATACTGGGTCAGACCAATGGTCCATCGAGTCCAGCATCCTGTCTCAGACAGTGGCCAATCACGGGGGCCCGAGAGAAGTTCCCAACAAGTCACCATGCTAGCCATTCCCTATGGGTCATCCCCAGACTCCTGACAGTAAAGGGTTTT
>QEPC01013015.1:100134-114807 GCA_003113815.1 Sphenodon punctatus | reverse complement strand
CCTTGTTCCTGGTCCGGAGGTTGCAGCTAGTGCAGAATGCGGTGGCCCGGCTCCTGACGGGGACGGGTCATTGAGAGCATATAACACCTGTGCTCCGGACTCTGCTCTGGCTGCCAATAGCGTGCCGAGCCAGGTTCAAAGTGTTGCTATTAATATATAAGGCCCTTCACGGTCTGGGCTCCTCGTATCTCAGGGATCACCTTGCCATCTGCGCCCCAGAGTGGCTCCTTCAGTCTGCCAGAGGTGCCTTCTTGGAGGTCTCCCGTGTTAAGCGGTGGGCCACAATGGAGAGGACATTCTCGGTGGCCAGGCCGCATCTTTAGAATTCCCTCCCGGAGGAAGCTTGCCTGGCCCCAAGACTTTAGATATTTTGACATGCTTGTAAAACCTGACTGTTTGCCCAGGCCTTTGGGGATGAGGGGGTGGGGGTTAGCCTTTTAGCTCTTCCCTACCTTTTATTTTTATTTTTACTGATTTTTCCCAACCCTGTTTTAGTTTTAAATTGCTGTGCTGTTTTAAAATGTTTTATGAATGTTTTTTATTAAATTGTACATCGCCCCGAGATGCCGTAGGCATGGTGGTGGGGTGCGACTAACAAATGTATAAAATAAAATAAAATAAAATAAATAAATAAATTCAGCTCCTGGCTGTTGAAAAGGTAATGTCAGGGTGTTGAACTGGCCTCGAGGCAAGTGGTTATGCCAGGGAGGAGTGGTCAACATGTGCCAACATGCTTTTGGGAATGCTGTGGCAGAGCCGCGGTGTCCAGCTGCTGCTGAGTGACCCCCTGTCAGTGGCAGAGGAATTCAATCTTCTGTCATAGGACGTGTGGGTTATGGGCCATCCATTTGGGGGTCTGGATTGCTGGAGGCACGCCGGGAAGCTTGGCTTCACCACCCTGCAACAACCTCTTTGGGGGCACCCAGCCGCCATTGTTGTGCAATGGACCGCACACGAGATCATGGCTGTTCACCTGCTGACTGCTCGATCTGAGTATGAACTGGCCCTCCAGGTCGGGGGTCCCCCTGTTGCTACCAACTACACTGGCATCCTACTGCGTGGCTGTGGTATATTGCGACTGCTATTGGAATGCCTGACTTTTCTTGGGGATCTGGGCTTGCTACCCCCTGATATTGGTGGACGACTACTGACTGGGACTCCTACCGCATTGGAGCTGGGCGCCCTGAATGTGGTGCTGAACCTACCAGATGTCAGGGCTGCAGCTGCCATTGCAAACCACCTCGTACCCCTCTTCATGGTGGATGCACATATGCATTCCCGGGGATTCTGCAGGTGCCTATTCACCTGGGAGGGTCTTGTCATGGGACCGATGTTTCATGAGCACCCTCTAGCCTCTCCCTGATCTGGGCGTCCCAACCTCCCACTCCATGGCAACGTGTTCCCCATGACTGTGCTGTGCCTTGCCTCCCCTTGGACAGTGATACTCCTAACCACCATACTGTGTGACCCATTGGTCCGTTGTCTAATCTGTCGGACCCCATTACAGCTTCTGTATACTCCAGCCTCCATCCTGGTTGTGTTATCTACCGCCTCCATCCATCTTTGAGTGGGTTCAATGATGCCCCTATCTGATGTTTGGGTGGAATGCCCATGGGTCCATGATCGCCCATTCACCGGACTATGCTTGGCCGTTCCCCTCCCCCCTTTCCCCATCCTTTCCCGTGTGTGTGTGTGTGTTTGTGTGATTGGGGTCCGGGGGGGTTGTGTTTGGGATCAATGGGGATGTCAGGTAGCAACCTCTGGTGTGTGATGGGTTCCCCTGGGGGCTCCCTCATGGATCGTGGTTTTGGCCTGTGTGGTGGTAGGGACCTTATGCGTCCTGTTGACTGCACTGTCCGTGATCTGTCGATGGCCACCTGGTGTCCAGTGACCCTGTGCTGGCCCCCATCTTCTGTGCAGCCCCCTAGTATTCCCTGCAGTGTTGTTGTCAACTATCTCGGGGGCTTGGCTGGCCTGTCATGGGTTGCGTGTGCCACGGGTGTGCTGGTGGTGTCCCATGGCAGTGCTCTCCGTTTTGCACCAGTACGTGGGAGGGTGCTGGCCCCAACCCCTCCCTGGCAGCTACTGTTGCCCTGCATGCATTGGCACACACCACCCCCAGTGTCTGGCGGTGGTTTACCATTGGTTGGGCTCCCCTCTGGGACCACCCTGGCTATCACCGCTCCTGTCACCCCCTGTTGGTTCCCACCATCTGCACTGTTGGCGGTGGATGGACAGCAGGAGAGACTGGCTGCTGACTGTGAGTCCGGCCTTCTGCCTGCCCATGTTCCTGCTTGATCCAAGCCGGCATGGGTGACCCAGGGTCCATGTTTGGGATGTATGTGCTATGTGCTTATTGACCCCTTCTGACCCACACTGTTTCCATGCAACCTTTCCCCTTCTCCCTCTCCATTCTCCCTTCTAGCTACTCTGGTTTAGGGATGGGAAAACATGGTTTGGAAGTTCGGAGTTTGGACCGAACTTGACCAATTCGGTTGACCAAACCGAACTTCTGAATCGAACTCGATTTTCGAACCAAACCGAATTTCCAAACTCGTTTTTGTTCACCCATCCCTAAAGATAATATTCCATTTAGTTCAATGGGGTTTGAATTTCTGAACTCTGTTCAGAAGTTCAGAGTTCAGACCAAACTCGAATAGCTCGGTTGAGCGAACCGAACTTCTGAACAGAACTCGATTTTCGAACTAAACTGAATTTCCGAAATTGGTTCTATTACCCCTTCCCTACTCTGGTTGTGTTCCTGGCCATGCTTCACCTGGGCCAGATGTCTGGCCAGCTCCAGCGTGCCGCCTTGGAGCTCCATGCTGGGGCTTGGCTGTACAAAGGGATCAGTGAATGTACTGCGTGTGTGTGGGGCCCTCTCCCCTAATGTCTGTGTGGGGTTCCACGTTGTTGGGACTCTTGGACCATCCTAATGACCTGCCCCCTCTCCCTTAGCACAGGCAATGATAGCAGAGCAGACCAGGGAGCAAGAGGAGGTTCTCCAGCTCCTCCTGCACCTCCTACATCAGGTGCACCAGCTTAAGCGCACCCAGGCAGATCGCTGGAGCTAGGTACGGGGTCGTCATCCCTATTGAGGTTGGGGATCCACTCACCAACCCACTCTGTGCCGGCTCCCCAGCTCCCTTGTCCCTATCTTATGTTCTGCTCTATTTCCCTTCTCCATTAAACTGGTTTTGCTCCCTTCCCTGGTAGTGTATCTTCTACTTCCCTTTGTGCTGTTCTCTTGTGTGGGTGCCTCTTTGTGGTTGTTCCCATTTGCCTGGCAGGTGCAGGGTATGTAGTGTTCCCCTCCCCCCCACCTCTCCCAGTAGATGTGCTGCAATTCTATCGGATCCTTTGGGGTTGACCCTGCGTTTCCTGTCCTGGGAGTTGTGGCCACTCAGCTGACTGTCTTGCCTTCCTGATGTCCCCCTCCAGTCCTGTCTTGCTGCCCCCCCCCTTCCCTGTGGTCCCTTGGGCTGGGGGGTCCATCCCCTTGTGTGTTGTCCTGGTGCCTTTCCCCCTCCCTGTCTTGGTGTTGGTCTCCCCCTTCGGCTGCGCTCATCCATTGTTCATGTTTGGCGAGCAGCAGCGGCTTTGTTGGTGGTAGGTGTGTTCTGGGGTACCCCCACACACACTGTCCCCTGCCAACCCAGCTGTGATGTGCATTTATGTCCCTGCTGCCATGACTACCTGTGTCCCATTCCCGGCTCATTTTATGGGGGACTTCGGATTGTGTGTGCAGGGGCTTTTCCAGGGGGGTTTGGGTGTTTGAGTTGGGGTCCCCTGCTGCTTTGGGGATCTGGCTTTCTCCCCAGTGCCTTTTCCCACCATGCCCCAACTCCCATACTGGAGTCCACCTGCTTCCTTGACCATACAGCGCTTCCTTGTCTGGTTGTGTTCATGGTTGTGTGTGGGCAGGTTCTGGTTTGTGGGGGGTCCATGGTGTCTGGCTGACTGGTCTCTGTCACGGACTGACCAGGGGGCACTACTTTGTGTCTCCTGTCATCCCGGCTCCCTCCAACCCTGCCAGCACAGGGTCTGGAAGTTCATTGGTGGTACTGTGTGATTCTGCTTCTTTTGGCCTCAGTCAGCCATGTTGACACATTGCTGTGCTGGGGCGGGATTTCCCCACTATTTGTTTTCTCGGTTGTCTGCGTAAATGTCATGGGTGTTTAAACGGTGTTTCCTGGGGTGAGTGTTTGCCCGCTGGGTGCGTGCCGCCACCTCCCCCTTCCATCCCACAACTCCCTGAGGTGCTGTCCTTGTAAATGTCTCCTGGCTTGGTTCCGCTGGGTGTTCGCTGGGTGTGCTCACCCACCCAGATCAACCCACCGGGTTGGGGTGGCATCATTGTAAAAAAGGCCCAAGTCTCTCTGGAGGATTAGATGGATCCTCCAGCTCTCGAGCCTGTCCCATGTTCTTGAGACAGGTGAAACAATTCGACCAAGTGCCAAAAAGGCCCTCCAAATCTCCCCCGGCATCAGCAAGAACCTTTTCCATGGTCATCACCATCCAGACATGTTGATACCACTCAGACATAGAGGGAGGCCTATCAGACTTCCAATTGTGAACAATAATGTTGCATCCTGCCAAAAACAGTTGGGTGCAGGTCTTTCTGTGCACCTCCATCAAGTGGATATTTGGGTAAAGATCAAGGAGGGCAATCTCAGGTCAAAAAGACACTGTAAGGCCCGTTGCCTCTTTAACAAATGCCCACACTTTAATCCAAAAAGCCTGCATGGAGACACAGCTCCACAAACAGTGAAACAGATTGCCTACCTTGCTACACCCCTTCCAACATAGTGGCAACATCAACTTTCTCATCTTGGCTATTCTAACAGGGGTCAGATAGAGACGCATTGTGATTTTAGTTTGCGTCTCAACCACTGCCATAGAAGTGGAACATTTGTGCATATGAAGCCAGATTTTGGACAGGTTTTTTTTTTCTTTTCTTTTTCTTTTTTCAAATTTGGTCTGTAGGTCAGACTCCCAGTTCTTGATATGTAATGAAGGAGAGCAAGTCCCAATGCTCTTCTCTGGAAAGCCGAATACCTATTGCATCCTCCCGTAACTGAGTGGATAGAGGACAATACAAGAAATAATGAGAAATGTTTTCCACCTCCATCTGGCCACAAAGACAGAATTGAAGGTCAGCTGGGATACCCCAGTAGAAGCCTTCTAGGATTTGGGTACTAATCATGTTAAACCTAAACAAGGTCAGAGCTCTCCTAGTTAGAAAATTGGTTAGATCCTGCAAATAAGGCTCCAATCCAGAGTTCGTTTTAAGAAAAGGATACCATGGTGCTATGAGTTGGGACCCTATAGTCTCTCTGTCTGCTTGAAATGCGACATCAGCAAGCCAATCTCTAATCAGGGACTTGGTTTGATCTCTTGAATACTGATAGAGACTTATACTGGAATAGCCAGTCTGAACCAGGCACCTATCCATCATTTGAAACCACTTGTACTGGGATAACACATGCATCTGCTCCTGCAGACAATGTCTCAGTAACCATCCATTTCCCATATGTACCAGCCTAACCCAGTACCCCAACAATTGAGATCTAATTTTCCCTGTAATAGGGGGGACCCCATCTCAGCCCTCATGAGGGCAACTGGAGTACCTCAAGGATCACCCAATATAATTCTAAGCAACTTATTTTGTAGCATCTCCAAGCAATCACAGTTTTCAGTTCCCCATATATCAGCTCCATATAAAAGTTGAGGTAACAGTTTTTCTCCAAGTAGCTTGAGTATAGGGATAATCTGCTTCCCACCATTGCCATGCCAGAATTTCAGAAGCACATTAATAGATCGGGTCCCATTGATTTTAACAGACCCAAGGTGGGTCTTCCACCCACCTGAAGAGGCAAACCAAATGCCCAAATATTTGTATTCATTTACCTGCTCAAGAGGGCCAGCATTGAATTGCCAGTGATACACTTTTCGCTTATTGAAGAAAACCATAATTTTGGTCTTATCTTGGTTTTGGGATAGATGGTTTTCCCTACAATACTGACTCAGGGCATTCAAACTGAGATTCATCCCCACTCTAGAAGTAGAGAGAATGACCATGTCATCTGCATAAAGCAGAATTGGCACCGTTCGATCGACCACAGCTGGAAAATGTCCTCCTTGTTCTCCTAATATGTGCACAATATATTTATGAAGAGAATAAAGAGGAAAGGGGTCAGGACACAGCCCTGTTTGACCCCGTTTGATATGGGGTCTGATAATTCTCCATCAGAGGCTAGCCTAATCCTTAAGAATGTATGCGAACACAAAAGGCGCATCAGAGACAATAGCCGTATATCAATTCCTAAACTTTGGAGCTTCTGCCACAGTACAGTACAATCAATACTGTCAAACCTCTACAACGAGGGCAAAAATTGTGGTATTGCGCATGTAAAGGTACTTATTGACTATATGGGACAGTAGAAAGCAATGATCCAAAGTTGAGTGGGAGGCACGAAAACCGGCCTGCTCCACAGCCAGCAAAAAATTCTCCAGGACCCAGCCCTCCAACCTGCCCAGAAGATATCTTGCAAAAAGTTTGCTATCGTGTCTATCAGGCTAATCGGATGGTAATTAGCGGAGCTAGCTCGATCCCCTTTTTTGAAGATGGGGACTACTATACTTAAGTTCCATCCTTCTGGGATGACCCCTTGCTGTAAAATATAATTGAATAGCCGGCAAAGGAGAGGTGCCATTGTCTAAATTCACGCAGAAAATCTGCTGGAATTCTATCTTCCCCCAGGGCATTATTAGCCAGCAGGTGGGCTAGCAAATCTTCAATCATTTCCACGGTAACCTCCTCACCATCCCCGCAAAAATCCATTAGCAGGGTATGACCACCTTCATCCAGGAATACATTGAAGATTTTAATAAAATGCTCCTGCCAGGTTGAGCTATCAATAATACTGCCTGGTAAGTTAGCCTCTCTCTTATGGCCTTTGTTAATTATGGCCCAGAATCTTCCGTAGTCCCTTCGCTGTAGAGCATCCTCCAGTTCCAGCCACAGAGCTCATTGATAATTGAGCCTTTTCTTTTTAAGAAGCTGCCTATACTGGAGTCTGCACACTACATAATCCTTAATTACCCTGGTCAACGAGTCCCTCTTCACTAACCTAGCTGACTTCTGGACCTGCTGTTTCAGGTATCTACATCCAGCATCAAACCACGGTCGACAAGAACCATGATCGAATACCCTGCCCCTAAAGGTAAGTTCTAAAAAAGAGAAGCAGCTCCTGAAAACACCTCAAACACTCTTGGGGTTTAGATAGCATGAACTGTGTACATAGCTTTCCCAGCCCTGGAGAGGCCAATAAGCTGGGAATCTGCTCGACTGTCTTAGAATTCCATCTTATAAGCCCAGGGCCCTGAGGTAGAGTTTTAGTTACTACCGGTTCATGCCAAAGCTGGGGACATGAAGAGGCCTTACAAAAGGTTATAATTGGGAAGTGATCACTACATCCATAAGGGGAAAATGCAAAATCTGGAAACTCATCCCGACTACCAGAGGGGACAGCAATATAATCAATTGTACTGGCTCCAAAGTGGGAAGCAAAAGTCAGGTCCCCACAGGGGTCAGACCTAGTACTTCCATTTAGCACCCCATAATAGATTTTATAAAGAAACTTTAGGAACTGAAGTCCATAGGCATTCAGAACTGAGTCTCTAGAAACTCTGGTAAGATGGAAATAGTTATCATCTTCCAAATCCAGACCCATAGCATGAGCCCTGATAGTAGCAGTTGGACAAGTCCTGGCATTTAGATCCTCCAGGAGGACTATAGCATCTTTTGGGAACTCATGACCCCATAGCTCCATTAGTCCCTCTAGGGCACTCCAAAAACTATGCCGGCTGTATAGGCTTACTGTTGGGGAAAGGTATATATTAACTATAATCAGGGAGATCTGAAAATCCATACTGACCCTAACAGTCATAGCTCCTTGGATATTGCAGGGTAACTGGGTGCATTCCATCCTATAATTAATATTGATCAAAGTAGCCACACACCCCCCCCAGGGCGGCCCCTCCCACTAGGTGAGGATGCTGGAACTACATAGGTTTGGAAATCTGGTAACACTGGCCCTACAGGGTCATTGACCCAAGTTTCCTGTAGGCAACAAATTCCACATCTAGATATCTCGGGTAGATTCAACAAAACACCATTAGAGAACCACCCAACAACATTCCAAAAGAGGATTGGAACTATGGACCCATGGACAAGAAGGGAGTCATAAAAAGTCACAAGTAATTGTGAGAAGGAATCAAATTTTGAGAGGTGAGGATGAGGGGATAAGGGAACCCATGGACCCAGCACCAAACTCGCGCTACACACACAGGACTCCTGCAGAAGCAGGGGTGCTCACACCTTGATTGGGAAAAAAGTCCCCTCAGGATAGTGTGTGGCCCAATATGTTCCCTAGGGAACAAGGCCATATCATCACAGGGGAGGAGATCAACAGAGAGTGTGAGCGACCCCGTACCCACTCTGCAGGGGGACCAGGTCCCTGCCCAACAATTAACCCTCTCACCCACACAGTGCACAGGGGAAATCCGCAGTGTGAATGGAGGTGAAGGGAAGGGAGAACCACGGCAGGGAAGGGGGAGGGGGACAGCCAACACCACACTGTAGGGAAAGGAAACTGGGAGGACCCTGGGGAAATTATGCCTGAAGGTAGGATAGTGGACCATAAGAATACTCACCCTCACCCAACCCACGCAATCCACTCTACTCGCACAAGTTCCACAAGACTCACCTCGCACTCGCCTCGCATTCTGTCCATCACTTCAGACCACACACACATAACACTCAAGTATTGCAAGCTCCAAACAATCACCAAGGGTCCAGCTTCACAGTAACACTGATCGCCAGCATGGAGATACTGAAGGCTTCTTCCTAAATAGGCCTAGCTCCGCCCCCGCTGCACTCGCAAGCGTGCGAAGCACTGCGGCGTTGGCCCTAGCCCCGACCCCCTGTCTTCTGGCATTGTGGAGCTCTACTGGATTAACTTGCGGCCCCGCCCTCTCCCTTTGCATTGCCTCTGTGTTTTGGAGGGGTTCTTTCCCCGTATTGGCCACCTGCATCTCCCCAACCTCTCTGGTTTCCCCAGTAGGGGAAAAGGTATGTGGGGACGTCTTGTGGTCTGTGGGTTGGTTTGGAGGGGGCTCCTTCCTTCCCCCCTGCCTCCTCCCTCCCTGTGCATGCCCTCTCCTCCACTTTTGGCCCTGAACCCTGACACAAATTGCTTGGATTGAGAGGGGAGGGACCCCTGATTGTCTAGAGAACTCTTATTTCCCTGTACGTCCTGAGGGCTTGCAACGACGAGCACCTCGGAACCTGTTCCATTCGTAAGGGAATTATTGGTTGCAACTTGGGGAATTATAGCATTCATAGTGTTTCCCTTTAGTTTCTTGTAAAGGAATTCAAAATGCTGAAGAATTGTATTTTGCTCCATTTTCTGAAGGTTTTCATATTCTGCCACAAATTCCTTATCCAAGGACTCTTTGTCCCCTGGCAGAAGCAAATAGTCAAAATTCCCCTCTTTAACTGCAGACACTGGGAGGTCTTTATTACTAAAACTCCTGCTTGTTTGAGACTGCAAGTTCTGTTTAACAGGGTTCACTAGGGGACTAGTATTTCCAATGCCAGAAGGTGTAGGCTGCATACGGGGAGCACAGTCCATGAAATGCTCACTAATGTCATCATTGATAGAAACCAGAGGAGCAATTTTATTAATAAATAGCCGATCCTTCCTTTCTATAGGAACTGCACCCTCCCCCTTACCCTCCTGAAAATCATTTGGAATACGATCAGTAGTAAATGTTGCATTAGTAAATGTTTCCTAGCTAGAAAAATTTGCACTATCATTTGCAGATTGTGAAACTCTTTTATCATCCTTGCCATATTTCTGGGGCTGGAAAGCCAAACCATGTCCTTAATCCCAGTTTTTGGCACACTAAATCTTAATAACTGTGATAATTTCTGAGCGATATGAGTATTGCTATCCCAATATGGCAGCCTTCTGTCAGAAAGCGGGGAGGCTTTGAGTCATATCTTACACGTACAAAAAGGCAATTGCCTGGAAGCCATATAATCATTGACCAATAAATTCCCAGCTAAGGCCCTGTGCCCAGGGCCAATATTCCACTGGTTGCTATGATCTACGGGGTGCTCCTTTTGGGATTTACTTCTGTTCTGGACCTCTACCCTGATATTATCCAATTTCCCCATAGCCTCCTGCAGCTGGCCTTTAATAGATAGCAAATAATGGCTCATGTCTGAGATCTTGGATAGTAAAAGGAGAATCGTTTGAGCAGTCAGTTCATGAAGGAGGTTGTTCTTTATGCTCTAAGACTGGAACAAAATAGGAAGTCCTATTGCCAATTTGGCAGAAGTCCCATTATAGAGTAATAAGTAAATTGGAACTTGGCTATTTGGCCTTTGCACTATTTTGCTGGACTGATAAGGCAAACAGAACCAAGTTCTGAAATTCGGTTCGGTTCGGAAATTCGGTTAGGTTCAGAAGTTTGGTTCGGTCGATCGAACTATTCGAGTTCAATCCGAACTCCAAACTTACGAACAAAGTTTGGAAATTCAAACCCCATTGAACTAAATGGAATATTATCTTTTAGGGATGAGCGAACAGAACTGAGTTCATAAATTCGGTTCAGTTCGAAAATCGAGTTCGGTTCAGAAGTTCAGTTCGGTTGACCGAACTGGTTGAATTCAGTCCGAACTCCGAACTTTCGAACCACGTTCGCCCATCCCTACTGTTAGGGCCATGGTTGACTTTCTTTGTCAAAGCCCCTTTAGATTTAGGGGTTTATCTAGTGCTTTTGCCCTTTGCCAGGGATGGAATGATAGTGTAACTTTCTGCCCTGTGTGTTGGTTACCTTATTAGGATTTATACCCCAGATTATTGTAATAAGCATAATTGTCTCAACTAAGCTAGGGTAAGCATCCTATTGGAGGGCAGATTGTAATTATATCCTGATTCTGTCACTGGTACCAGGGCTTTGGAACTGTTTGGAGCTAATTAAATATAGTTATTTTCTATGGAATATGACGAATAGTCCGACTACACTTTATATTCATCTTTATAGTTTCTTCTTCTGCTGAGATGCCTATGATCTTCCTGAACCAATCCTGAACCAATCCTGCACAATATATTATATTTTCTGACTGGGCTACTCAGAAGAGGCTTTGTTTCTTGCTTTTGATATTGTCCTTTGTCATTTTATATTTTTATATTTTTCATTTTATATTTATATAATTTGTGTTTTCCTCTACCTTTGTTATGACCTTTGGCTTTAACAATAAACTATTGAAATTGTATTAAGTTCTTGATATAATTTAATTGAGGTTTAAACCAAATCCCCTTAATTTCAGTGTAAATTTGCCAGACGAGGCCTTTAGTCCCAAATGAAGCAAAAAAATGGACTTCGGTTCTTTGGGTCTGCCCGTAAACCACTCGTGCTTCTTTTGGGAGCCTGTAAAAAAATATTTTCAGCTGATTATATTGCATGAAGTCAATTGGGGACTGCACTGCTCTCTCAAGCTTCACCTTTGTTTTGAATTGGTCATTGTGGAACAAATCTTTAGCTCTTAGCTCGTGTTTTAGAGCATGAATAAAGGGTTGTGATACTCCTTCCCTTCTAAAAGCCTTGAAGTCTATCGGGAAGAATTGGGACAGCTCACCACAAGTGTCAATTCTGGCAGCACACCTGGTGTGCAGATTCCATGCCATATCCACAAAGAGAAGGTGTCTTATGGCCGGGGGACCCTGTAGTTTATGTGTGATTAAGGCCTCTCTCCAATTACAGTGCCCATCATCTGGGACTCTATATTAACCCATTTTGCATCCTTTGGGGTAAAGTACCAATATTTGATTGCTCTAAGAGCGGACATTCTATGATATGATAGCATATCTGGAAATTGTTGTGCCCCTCTATAGCGGAGTGCATTGAGAATTTTATGACTAATTCGAGGGTGTTTACCAGCCCATACCCATTTCTTAAACCATGTCTCAATTACTGAAATGTATTTAGGTGGGATCTGAATAGGTATCACTAGCAGCTTATACAGGATTTTAGGAAGAACTTACATTTTAAATAAATTGACCCTACCCAACCAAGAGCAGGCCATGTTACTCCAACTATCTGTATCTCTTTTTTTAGGTGTTCCATGATATATGGGAAGTTATCTTTGAATAAATTAGTAGGTTTTTTTGCTTTAAAAATTCCAAAATATTTAATGGAGGATTTTTCTAATTTGAAAGGAAACACCTTTCCAATAGGAGGGACAACCAGTCCTGAGCCTTCATACAGAATGGCCAATGATTTTTGAAAATTGATTTTATAGCCAGATAATGATTCAAACAGGTTTATAAGCCAAATTAATTTGGGAACTGAGATAGATGGATTAGATAAAAACACGAGCATTTAATCAGCATACAGGTCCAACTTGTGTTTATTTTTACCAATTGGAATGCTGGGACTTTCAAGGTTCATCCGAATAGCTATAGCTAACGGCTCTAATGCAAGATCAAAAAGGAGTGGTGACAGGGGGCATCCCTGTCTAGTTCCCCTTGTAAGGTCAAAGGTGGGTGAAAGCGAACCGTTTATAATCAGATGTGATTTGGACTCTTTTTAAATAGTGTTTATCCACCTCAAAAATTAACCGGAAAGCCCATCAACCTAAGGGTTTTGAACAGAAATTGACCCTCAATTCTGTCAAATACTTTCTCAGCATCTATGGAAATGACCGTTGTGTTTGCGTTTGTTACATTAATCTGATGGATTATATCAACTGCCTTCCTAACATTGTCAGCACCCAATCTTAATGGAATGAACCCCACTTTGTCCGTATTGATAAGGGAGCCTATACAGCTCTTTAGCCTATTAGGTAGGGTCTTTGAGAATATTTTAAAATCTGTATTAAGTGAGGAAATGGGACGCTAACTAGCACTCTCCTCAGCCTTCAGGCATAATGCAACATTCACTAAAGAGAAGGATCAGGCATAGTGCCAAATCTGATTATATCATTGTATACTGTAGTTAGCATGGGTGCTACCTGGTCTGCGAAGACCTGATAAAACTCCGATGAGAAGCCATCAGGACTGGCAACCTTTCTCTTGGGAATTTGTTTAATGGTATTTTTAACCTCCACAGTAAAAAGCTTGTTGAGCATTTCTTTTTGGAACCCATCTAGTCGAGGTAGTTTTAGGGCTTTTAAGAAGTTCTGAAGTTTGCCTCTATTAGGTGAGGAAGACTTGTATAAGTCATGATAGAAATTAAATAAGGATTCAGCAATTTCCTCCTGCCTAGAAGACAAGCAACTATCTGCCTTCCTGATTTGAGTTATCATTGACTTATTTCTTTTGGCTTTAACCAGGTTCCCTAGTAAATGGTCACACTAATTGCTCTTTTCATAATGTAAGCATTTAATTCACCTTAATTGCTGGGCTGTTTTATCAGCCTCAAGGAGATCTATCTCCCCTCTAAGTTTGGTTATGTGTATTTAGCCTCTCTTGCTGGGATAGCAAGCAGCAGAATATTAAATTGTGAGTAGAGATCCCTTAACTCTCTGTCTCTGTCCTTCTTCTGGTAGACTGCCAAGGAAATAAATTCACCCTGAAGCATGGCTTTTGCAGCATCCCACAACGTGTGAGATGTCACAGAGGGGAATATCTTTGTTCTTAAAGTAGTCTTTTAATACTGTAACTATTTTTTCTTTGGCCAGTTGACCTTGTACTATATTATTAGAAAAGTGTCAGGAACTAGGACGCTTTCCACCCACAATGTCAATCTTACACCACCGGGATGATCTCATAGTCTAGACATTTCTCAATACCTTCTGACAAAACTAAGACATAGTCAATTTTGGTATAAATCCTGTGCTGGAGTGAAAAAAAAAAGTGTAATCTCTGTGCCTGGGATCTAATACTCTGATAATTTCTTTAAGACTAGCCTCTCGGATCATCTCAGCCACTCTATTCTTCCACTCCTCCAAGCGAGACCCACAGGACCTATCCAGGCAGGAGAGGGGACAGTTCAGATCTTCCATTATCAGGATGCTCCCTAGAGCCAGATCAAGGATTTTTGAAAGATGATCCTTAAAAAATGGGACTGAATTACCATTGGGACAATATAAATTAACGAGTTTGAAGATCTCCCCATTTCTTTCCACCACCAGTAAAAGAAAGTGGCCCTCCTTATCCTTGGCTTGCCTCAGTAGATGGAAGCCCGCTGAAGCAAAAAATCCTATCATCATGCCAGCCCTCTTTTAGCAGCACATGAGAAGTAGAGATGGCCAAAATATTTATCCCTAAATCACCCCGTATCCTGTCTGAGAAGGTGTGTCTCTTATAAAAAAAACTACCTCCACTCTCTGAGACCTAATTAGATGTATTATGTGCCGTTGTTTAAATGGGAAGTTTAATCCTCTTACAATCAGAGAGATAAATTTCAGAGATTGAATCATGTCATGTAATAGATTTTGGAGTTAGCACGAGTACAAGTTATCTTTTTTGTATATGAGGCTTTCTTGCCAACACCATTACCATTAAATTTAGGAATTTAACAATTTAGGAATTTAACAATAATAGCATCTTTTAGCAAGCTGCCCATATTACTAGTCTCTTAGGCAGACTTGGCTAT
>QEPC01013015.1:29288-57358 GCA_003113815.1 Sphenodon punctatus | reverse complement strand
ATATATATATATATATATATATATATAGAGAGAGAGAGAGAGAGAGAGAGAGAGAGCGAGAGAGAGAGAGAGATAGGTTAGGGATAGTAGTTGTAGGAGCTAGCTTAGTGATAGAGATAGTGTTAGTGATTTAGTTTTAGTGTTTGTAGGAGTAGACCTGTGTACTTATTAGATAATTCATTTAGTTCATAGCATTTAGAATAGTTAATAGAAGTTAGATTTAGTGTAGAGAGATAGATATAATACTAGATAAAAAAATAAATTAAAAAAAACCATATAAAAACAAAAGAAAACCATATAAAAAACAACAAAAATATATAAAAAACAAAAAAAACACCCATAACATTTCCTGAACGGCCGAAACGAACGGCCAAACTGAACGGCTGAACCTGAACCTGGCGAACTAACCAAACTGCCGAACCGAACGGACGAACCGAATGGACGCACCAAACGGGGACGAACCAAACGGACGAACCCGAACCGCGATTTTTTCACCCATCCCTAATGTCTCCTGTTTGATGGGATGCTAATCCCAGTTATGTCCCTTCTATGCCCACCTCGGAGCCTCACCCGGTGCCCACCTCAAAGCCATCACCAATTGGTCCTGTAAAGCTGGAAGCATGCAGTAACTGGCCAGTGAATGTGTCTGTCTGTCAGTCTTTTGGGTTACTACACATCCTCCCTCCTACAGCCTCCCTCCCCCTGCTATGCCAGGTGCCTGCCTCTGATTGTATGTGCTTCTATTTATCTGAATAATGGTCTTCAAGGGGACAACTTTAATTGCTTATAAAATTGGGGCCCTTTATTAAATTGTCCTGTAGTTTGGCAGGTATGACAGGGAAGGTATTTGATATATTTCTGTCAAATGTCCTGTAAACAGGATGGAATATAAACATGTTACAGCTAGAAATGTATTCTCAAGTTAATGTCTTATATCATCGGGACCCTTTACCCAATGTTTCTGGAAAATTTCAGGCATGTTAGGCTTGTGGCGGGACATAATATTCACAGGTGTCATACAAATTGGATATAAGATAAAGAAGTTGTAGCCATGTATATGTATGGAGCTTTTCTTAAAATCACAATATTGAATTGCTTTTAAACATTGGTTCCCTTTATCTAATCTTTTTGAATATTGGTACACATAGTGCCCCTCATCGGGGGTACAATCTTCCCAAGTTTCATCAGAAGTGAATAAGTAACAAAAAGTTATAGCTGGAAATATATTTTTCGATGTTTTTCCTTTATTTCAAAAACAAAATGTCATTTTTGTTTCTATTTTTGTCGTTTTTGTTATTGGAATAACAATAATGAAAATGATAATTTTCATTATTGTTATTGTAATAACAAAAGTGACATGAACACCCCTATGAACTACCTCCACAGCTATTCAATGCTATTGCTTGTACTTAGCGCAGTGTAAAACCTATTCACACTTTAAATGCGAGTGCCAATGCTATAAGTGCTAGTATGAGCACTCAACAACTGGATGATTGTACTGTCCAAGCTTGTCACGTCAGTCTCTAATATACAAAAGAAACTATTTAAGATGATGCCCTTTATTTGACCAGCTTCTGCTGATGAGTGTGTGCAAAATTGTAAGCATATAGCTCAGTATATCTCAAAAGCATTGCCAAAATGTATTGCGCTGCTCTTTAGCTTGATAAATGGTTCCTTCATTAACATTGTTGATCATCTACCTATAATAATAACAACAACAACAACAGCAACAACAACAACAACAACAATAATAATAATAATAATAATAATAATAATACATTATTATAATAATTATTTTATTATTATTATTATTAACAAGCATTTATATAGTGCAAGCAATGTACCTCTCGCTGTACAAAGTAATGGAATAGACACGGTCCCTGCCCTAGGGCTTACAATCTGAGAGATGGGGAGGCGGAAGGGGAGATACAAGGAGTGTAACTTTCACGAAGATGCGAGGTCCCAGGTGCCTGCGCTTGGCTTCCTTATATCGAGAATGATGGCTTGCTGATCTGTGTGGTGAGGATACAGTACACAGACCTCAGGTAACAGATCGAACTGAATGGAGGGTATCAGCAGGAGTTGGGTGAGGGGAGCAAGGAGTCGGGGAGGGAAGAGTGGAAGTGGTGGGTCTTGAGGAGTGATTTGAAGGTACGAAGCGAGGTGGCGAGGTGGATGTGGTCAGGGAGGGAGTTCCAGGCATGAGGGGCAGCTAGGGAGAAGGGACAAAGGAAGTTAGGGGAGCAGGGAATGCTTCGGATGGAACGAGAGGGGACAGAGGAGGAGCAGAGTTCACAGACTGGAGAATGGGGGAAATTAATGAAGAGAGGTAGGGGGAGCAAGGTTGTGAAGAGCTTCATAGATGATGACTAGGAGCTTGTGCAGGATTTGTTCAGGAAGGGGGAGCCTGTGAAGAGAGGAGAGGAGGGGCTGCACATGGTCGAAGCGACAGGTGAGGTGGATGATCCTGGCAGCAGAATTTTGGACAGAGATAAGGGGAGAAAGGGGAGATCGAGGGTGGCCAGTGAGAAGGAGGTTACAGTAATCGAGACGAGAGATGACCAGGGTGTTCATAAGGGTTTTGGCAGAGGAGACAGAGACAGAAAGAAAAGGGCAAATCCTAGCAATGTTATGGAGGAAGAAGTGACAGGATTTGGCAACAGAGTCGATGTAGGGTTTAAAGGAAAGGGGTGAGTGAAAAACGAAGTCCAAGCTAAGGGCTTGAGGAATGGGAAGAATGGTGATCCTGTCAGTGATGATCATCAGGGAAGAAGGGGAGGTAGGATGAGGGGGGAAGATAAGGAGTTCAGTTTAAGCCATGTTGAGTTTGAGTTGACATTGAGACATCCAGGTAGAGAGGTCAGAGAGAGACAGCTGGTGAGACGAGCTTGAACAGATGGAGAGAGAGAGGGAGTAGAGAGATAGAGTTTAGCATCAACAGTGTAAAGGTGACATCGGAAGCCATGGGAGGCAATGAGTTTGCCTAGGGACAGGGTGTAGATAGAGAAGAGGATATGGCCGAGGGCAGAGCGTTGCGGAACAGCAACTGATAGGGGAAGGGAGGATGAGGTGGAGTTGACAAGAGACACATTGAAGGAGCAGTCAGAGAGGTAGAAGGAGAACCAGTCGAGGATGAAGCCACGGAAGCCAAGGGAGTGAATTGAGTTGAGCAAGAATGAGTGGGCAACAGTATCGAAGGCAGCAGAGAGTACCTATGCACTGTACTACTGTGTACCACAGTACCTATGGACTGTATTTATTTTTCGACCTTCAGGTCAGTCTTGTCAGTCGGGCTGAACAAAAACAGCACTTCTGCTTTCATGAAACAGTCCCATACAAACAGAACAGATCTCAAAATTCCAATCGGAACTCCGATTGATTGGAATTTTCAATCAGAATTCTGATTGGCCATTTTGCACATGCACAAAATTGACATTTCCCCGCCACCCCGATCATTCTATCAATTATTTATTCTGATTTTAATTTGTTCTGATTGAACTGACTGGTGCCACGGAAAACAGAATCTTGTTGGAAATGGACTTTCACACACACACACACCCCACTCCTCAGTATATAGAAGACTGCCTTTGCTAAGCACCTATTGGTTTACCTCACAATAACAGCTTTGGTGAAAAGCTATTCTTTTCAGCACTTCATAAAATTATTGGAAAGCACAAAGTAGCTGCAGCACTATCTCTAGTAAACCTATTTGAATAAACATACATGATTCAGTGCAACTACAACCTGTTATCAAGTTCAGCAATGGGCAAAGCACTTAACAGCTGCAGTTTCTCTAATTACATTCTACTCAGCCAGCGACCAGTCAGCCACTCAAAGACATGGAACAATGTGGACGCAGGATTTCCAATGTGTCCTTCCAAATCATGTCCTATCCCAAGCTGATATTTGAGTTCTCAACGTTCTCTAATCACCTCCAATCCATAAAGAGAGATTTGAGAATTCAGAAATACAGGTGCCAAGCTGTGGGTTTGGACACAGACTGCCTGTAGTGATAAATGAGTCACTCTACAGCAGATCCTGATACACAGATCAAATTTTAATAAGTCTTTGGCTCCCTTTTCTAAATGTCATCCCCTAATGACACTCTTGGAAAGATGCTGTTTTCCTTCTCGGGTTCTGTCTTGAAGTTTTCAAATGCTCAACACAGTGTTTAATAAGTCATCAAACATGTCCCCTCCCCCCCCTCCGAAGATTAAAATGCAAGACAGGAGCATTAGCATTTTGTGCTAATGGCATTGTGTGTGGCAGTGCAGTGGCTACTGATGCTCTGAAATGTTAAACACAGTGCTTTTCTGAGTCTGAAGCTGTAAAAGCCCCTGCTAAGCACCTTGTGCACTGCAGGGGGGAATTTGGGCCCACCTCAATTGGGAAAGGAGGCACAGTGTAGCCGGGGGAGGGGAGCGGGTGCTGGCCGGTTGGGAACACTTCCGCTTGCAAGCTGCACCCTGGATTGAAGTCAGGCAGCAACTTGCAAGGGGAGAAGGTGCGGCGTGAAATTGCACCTCCATGATTGGCTGGGAGTGGCCATGTGATCAGCGGTGCTATGTAGCCCTGTCATTCGGCTGCTTGAAAGCACCTGAAGTGGCCACGTTGTCTATCTCGGGCCTGGTTCAAGGGAGCGGTGAACCCAGAGTGGTGAGCGGCGGCATGTCTTCAAGCGGGGGAGCAGCTGGAGGCGCGGACCGGCCGGAGGAAGGCGGCAAGGCAGTGATATCGGGAAGTGGCTGGGCGGGGGAGCAATGGCTCTCCTTGGTGTTGGGGGGTCCCGGCTCTTTCAGGAAGGGTGAGGGGGGTGGTTGCTGTGACAGTGGGTGGGTTATTCATTCAGGAATTCATGGTGAAGTTGTAGGGGGAATACACCCCTCCCACACACACGCAGCCCCCACAACCCTTTTGTTGGCATTGCATTGAGTATGGGCAGAGCAAGGAAAGGCCAGGGGGCTGGTAAGCCTAGTGGGAAGAGGGGGACAGCAATTCGAGGAGGCAATGGGGCAAGGGGGCAGCAACCAGGAGCTGCCCCTCAAGCACCTCCTCCCCCTTCTTCAGTGGGGTCTCTTGGGGAGGGGTTGATGCAGGTGGATGGGGTCTTACAAGCAATTGCTGGGACCAGCAGGGAAGCAGGGCTGGGACTTGCTATGGGGGCGGCTACTCCTGGGAGGGGGATCAAGGATACACTCCCTGGTGCTTCATCTGTTCTAGTTCAAGGGGCCTGAATGCAGCAACCCCCTCCTGCCTGACTTCAATAGGGCCATGAGCAGGTCCTTTTTGCAGTCCATGGAGGCAAGGATGGCTGGGTGGGATAGCGTTATGACCCACCTGACAGCCTTGGGGCTATTGGAGGCTGGGGGTATGGGGGGTGTCAGGTTTTTGGTGGAGCGAGGAATTCACCTGATCCTTCTTTTCAGCTTAGTGAGGCAGTGGGGTCAGTTAAGGGCGGGCCAGCGATGGAAGCGCTGGCGAGGAAAGTTGACAGAATGGAACAGCAGATCAGCAGGATCACCCAGCTGCTTGAGGGAGGCACCAGGCTGAGGGTGACGGTGGCACCGATTCCAGTGGCTGGGGCACAGCTGGTCACGGCTTCAATTACACTGGTGGCTGGTGATGGTGAGTATGCAGTACATTATCCAGGTACAACAACTATGGGGCAGGTAGTGGTTGGAAGCAGTCAGCCTGATCAAAGAGGGGAGGTGCCTGTTATTTATAGGCATAGTGGGGAGGCAGGCAGTGGAACTGCGGGATCCACGGTGGGGACACCTGCAGTGCAGCAGGGACTCGTAGCACCAGGCCAGGCGAATGCTGATATGGGTCAACTGCTGGTGCAGCAGGACCTAAATAGGTTAGTGTGAGTGGATAATTTTAGGTGATGGGGGTATTTTAGCCCGCTTTAATCCTTAGGGGCCTCAACAGCGCATGTTACCTAACCGCTAACTGCCAAGTTGCAACATCATCCAAACATAGCGTTACCTAGACCAGAGAGCCTAACAAAAATGAAGATATCTTCAACTTAACTTAAACTGCTGTGGAGGAGGCAAAAACCCAACCACTCTTTCAGTCAATTAAGCGGAAGAGAAAAATTACTCCTCGGCTCTGAGAACAGCAACCAGTAATAACTCACAGCAGTTGCGACAGCATATTAACAAACACATTACACTTATACAGTACAACATTGAGGGTAGGGCTGTTGGCGGGAAAAACCTCGCTCATTTTTTGGAGGCAATGGGGAGAGAGAAGGAGGCACCTGACTGGCACGGGTATTTATACCTGCCCAGTTACTGCCCCCTTCCAATGCCCTCCTCACTCCACATTGGCCACACATGGCCATGCCTTGATGAGCAGAGGAGGGGTGAGGGGTCCTTGTCCCTCCCCTTCCCAGCTCCCTGTTCTGGACAGGTAGGCACAAACCCACCTCCCATGCTAAAGGGGCACCGGGGGGCGTTCCCTTGTGCCCACACTACCCACAATAACAGACGCCAACACGTTGTGGGATAACAAAGGCATTGTCCACAACTTTATTACATAATAAATACATAACAAACCGAGACACAACCTTACAAAACCCTCCAGAACCTGTGTGCATAGCAGATAGGAACCATGCCGTATAAAGCAAGCAGGAGGGCTGATCTAATCCTTGCCCCATTGCCCGGGTGATTCAGCCCTTTAAATTCACCCTCCCCCTGGGTCAGGATGGGGTGAAGACCCATGCTAACCATTGAGATCCTGGATCAGGGTCCCTGCCCCTAAGACACACACACCCCGCTCCCCGAGCAGCGATGGGGGTATTTTTGCCCCCGTTAGCCCGAGCATGATTCTTAACCGCTAACTGCCATGAAAGGGGGGAGGACCCTTCACTCACCCCTTTTACCCCACACAGGTATCCCTAAATACTGATGTAAAGCATCCCTCAAAGCAGCAGGCCAGAGTGCATTTCCCTGCTTAGACAAGTGGACTCCGTCCTTCAGATATAGCCCCGGGTCGCTGCACACAATCCGCTGGTAATGCACTATATGGCCCCCAAAGCTCTCCATTAAGGCCCAAATTGCCCTATTGATTTTGTGCTTTGCTCATTCGATCTTAGCAGGCTTGTTGGCCTAACGTCACATTTGGTGCTCCTGCAGATCCGACCACCATATGGAGGACTGCGGCCACTCAGTAACCAGGTGGGAGATGTCCCCTTTCGTCTCACCCGTGAGCCACCATCCACTCCCCAGTCCCAGGTCATTCTCCCCCAAGAGAATGACGAGGATGTCCGGTGGTCCAAAGCGAGTCGCCCTGAGGTACAGAGATAGCAGCAACTTCCTCCACCGCATCCCACTGCAGACGAACCAATAAAGCCGTGCACACAGACCGCAACCCAGCTGGGGGCCAAAATCAGAATTAGCTGTGTGCCGTTCAGCCCAGAGCACAATGCTGTGTCCGCATATCCATATGCGCAATGTCTGTGGATGACAGAAACACATGATTATGATCCCAGCGATCGCATGTAGGTGTGATATGTGCTGGAGCACCATCTACCTATCGCCATGATCTGGGATGTGGATGTCCCATCTCCTGCGGCTGTGGATGCCGCCCTGATCCAAAATGAGTGCGACCCATATTCGGAGGGGGGAAGGCCAAGCACATCAATGCACTTTCGCAAAACCACTGTAAACTGAAATTTGATAAGTACATTCCTGCAAAAGGCATGAAATAGGGGCCATGAGCACGTGGGTGTGATCCAAATAAGCCGCAATGGCAGAAACCAGACACACCACCCCAGCTGGCAAACGGTGCAGCGTTGTTATGTGGCCCCTTTCCAACTGATCCCCTTTTGACCTCCGAATAGTGATGCCGATGGAGTCAGTCCCTAGGACCACATCCCACAACTCCAGGGTAGAACCTGACTGATCTCGCTGAGAAGAGGGGACTAGCTCACTAATCTGCAGCACTGCAAAAAACACTGTAGTGTAAGTGGCATGGAAAAGCAACGTCTTGTAAGGAAGCTCCTCACAGTGGTAAGGAAGCTCCTCGCACTAGTAAGGAAAACCTCACTTATTTTTATGAGGCAATGAGGAGAGAGGAGGAGGCACCTGGCCAGCACAGGTTTTTATATATGCCTGGTTGCCGCCCCTTTCCAGTGCCCACCTCACTCTCTATTGTCCGCACAGGGCTGTGCCTCACTGAGCAGAGGAGGGGCGAGGGGTCCTTGTCCCTCCCCTGCCCAGATCCCTGTTCTGGGCAGGCAGGCACAAACTTGCCCCCCATGCTAAAGGGGCATGGGGTGTGTTGCCTTATCACAATCACATCCTGCGGCACTGTGACAGAGGACATAAGAGAATCTCTATTGGCTCTTTCCTGAGCAGATGCTTCTGACTTCCCAGTATCAAGTGGGGGAGAAGTTGGGATGGTCACAGCACATATTGAGGATATTTGGTTGATATTTCTGCTTGCCAATTGGCATTACAAACGGATCTTATACCAAAGTGAAATATAAGAGAATCCCTGGCATAGGCTCCTTCTCTGCATATGCTGTGCAGGCATATAAATTGGGACTCTATATCAAATATTTCTGATATTTTTCAGAGCTGATAGTGAAAGTATGATATACAGCTCTGCCAAATTCCATGTACACTTGTTGGACTACAAAAATGTTAGTCAGGCATACATTTATAAGTTAATTGTATATACCACCAGGACCCTGTCTCCAATTCTTCTGAAAATTGGCAGATACAGTAAATATGGAAAGGGGAGTAAAATTATCAATTTTCATCTACATTACATGTGAGACAAAGACGTTACAGCTAAGAATGTATATGATGATTTTTGAAAAATAATATAATTCAACTGTGTTTAAAATTGGATTCATTTATCCAATATTTTTGGACTTTGGTCTACTTAATGTCTTCCATTGAAGGTACAATATCTCCATGTTTAAGCCAAATATAATGAAAAACAAAAAAGGTACAGCCAAAAATGTGTTTTCCATTGAAATTAATGGAAAATGAAAACAAAAGCAAAAATGAAAACAAAAATTTGATATTTGTGAAAACAAAAATGACATATTTAAATAACAAAAATGAAAAACAAAAACAAAATGACATGGGCCCTTGGTGCACACTTCTAATTGATTTTAGTTTTTCTTTGTTACTGCTTGGCGCACTGGGGACAGTGTGAGGTGCAGATGAGTCTTGTTGGTGAAGCATGGGGTGTGTGTGTAGTATATGTGGTTAACTTAGGAAGAGAGGAATCATTGGCATTTGAACAGGTAACCATAAGGTGATGAATGGTAGAGGTGAGGCACAATGGAAAATCTCTCCTGATCCTTCCAAATAACATACCCTTAGGAACCAGGTTTCCAAAGATCTTTTTTCTCTTCCCCAAATAAATAACCTTCTTCTATCATGTATCATCTCAGGGCTACCACATGATAGATCTGTTCAGACATCATGTAAATTGTCACCATGTTTTAACCCCCAATAACCCATGATATTCAAAGGCAGCCTTGGACATCATTTCATTGCCTCTCAGTAGGAATATCTGACATTCGATTGGCTATTCACTCTATGAACAACTGTCTGACATTCATTCATTTTAATATCTCTCTGGACCACCTTGGTTGTCCTAAGAAAGCTCATTGTACAAAGTCAGGAAATTACATCCTGTAGTAGTCCTGTTGTTGATTCAAATCCCAACATATTTTTAAACTATGTAGTTACTGTGAATTCTGCCATAAAACATAAGTATCAGAAACTGGTGTTTTCCAGTGGGTGTTTTGTTACAATTTAAAAAAAAATTAAAGCAGACTTACCTTTATGCTGCTCTTATAACATTCTGCCTAAAGCTGCTATGACTTTAGTATTATAAATTAAAATCCAAATAGCACTCATTAACTACTTTAAAGACATTACAATAAAATGCAAGGCAGCTTGGAATTCAGTCGTGATAAATAACTGTAGCTTTTCTACCTCACAACACATTTGCTTTCACCAAATACAACCAAACAAATAAACAAACAGCCGTAAATCATGGACTGACAATTTACAAAATTACATTGGAACAGGAAGCAAAACCCATGCAAACAAGCATGCAACCAATGTAATGTTATTTTAAGGGCCACCTCTAATTTAAAAGGGAATGGATGAATCAATATTAGATTTTGCAAATGGCAACAACAGCAACAAACCTCTCCAGATGCCAAGTTGAATAGCAGGTTTCAGCCTCAAGCAAATATTAAGAGCTGGAGGGTTTATTATGAAACCTAGCTGTAGAGCTGCTGCTGGGAAGAGATATATATGTGAATGCTGTATACATTTGGCTGGAAATCACAGACACCCTGGCTGTTCTGACTAGAATACAGAGTCTTGCCAATGTATTGCCCAGGGGTACACTTATGATGTGATATAGTTTTATTGGCGCAGACAATGGTAAATAATAGGAAAGATAAGTAAAGGAAAGCAGTTTGTGGAAACAAAACAAACAACAGGCGAGGCAAAGAATTCGATTTCTCAAAATAAAGTGATAGTCCTGCCTCCTGCGGTGAAAATTATTTGACTGAGGAGCCCTCAAACCTTTTCCTCCAGAGCCCCAACATTTAGAGAATGCTGGTTAAAGCAACATCTACCAACTTAAGAACCAACTTAAGTCACCAGGAAAACTTTGCAGAATCTTGTAATCCAGGTGTCGTAAGAAAATTTTCTTAGGGGCAGCAATTCTTCACTGACACTGTTCTTCACTGGCATTTCCAGGAGTCTAGCAACATTTTGTGACTTGTGTATCCTTCAGGCTGCTAATGGAAATATTTCACACAATGTATATCTTCACCTGCCCTGCCTGTGTGCATACAAAAACACGCATCATGAAGTTTATATATTTTAATATAGTTGGAAAAATTAATCCAAAATAACTTGCTTAAGAATTACTTCATAAATGTAAGGAGTAGCTTAAATATTACAGTGACTTTAATTACCAACTAACGGCAACTGAAGCGAGTCTAATAGGAACCCTTGTATGGCCTATGTAATTGACCAGAAAGAGTGGTAAGAGAATCATGTACATTAGGGGTGGGAAGTTCGGAAATCCCGATATCCAAAACTGCCAGTATTTTGCAGTATCAGAGATATCAGGCAGATCCGAGAATTCCCCGTACCGGTGCTAGTTCCAGCACCGGATTTTTTGTACATTGCGGCCATTGAAATCAATGGCTGCAATGTAAAAAAAAATCCAAAAACCAAACCACTTTCCCTCCCCCTCCCAGACTGCCCCCCATCCACCCTGCCAGTGGCCAGCCTGGATTTTTTTTAAAAACTGGACCGTCGGACCTGTGGGATCCAGGCTGTTGCCGCACTGTTGGCTGCCCGGTGGCAGCCAGGGCTATTGCTGAAGGAGGCAGCTCTCCTCTGGGAGCCCTCCCGACAATATCAGGCACTGGCACTCTGTGTTAAACCCACCAATCACCTTTTACCTGCGCTGTGGGTGGTGGCAGTGGCAGCAGCGCGACGCGGGGCCGGCTTTAGTACTGGCTTCAGCACTTCACTAGGCCTTCCAGGGAAACACATTTTTTTTTCAGTTTGGTCCCACCCCTAATGTACACCTCAGAGCCTGGGGAAATGGAAACAGGATATGAAAACGGAAGCATTTTTATTATGGTATCTTTATCATGGTATCTAAGTCAGGCCATGTTCATCAGGTACTGAAGTGAGGTCAGACAGTCAGGAGATTAGAATCCAAGGTCATCCCAGAGCAAGCCAGAATTGGGGTGGGAACAATGGTGGAGCAAGTCATGGAGTCCAAAATCAGGGGAGTAATGAGTAAGGTGACCAGATTTTCAGATGACACAAAGTTAATCAAGTTAAAACATGAGTAGACTGTGGAGAATTTCAGGAGGATCTTGCAAGACTGGGTGACTGGGCATCTAAGTGACAGATGAAATTTAATGTGGACAAGGGCAAAGTGACACTGATAGAGAAAAATAATACACACAATGCTGATTTCTAAATTAGGAGTCACCACTCAGGAAAAGGACCTTGGAGTCATTGTGGAAAGTACATTGAAATCCTAGGAGAAACTATCACCATCACCCTCACCTCTAGTCACATTTTGGTCTTTTACTGGAAGAATATTATCTACTGACTTCATTGCACTATTTGATGTTGTTCAAGGTTATTACAGTGTCACAATTAGGCTTGTGTTTATAGTAGTGTAACCATATTATTAAACCAGTAGTTCTGTGCAGCAAGCTCTTGAGCTTATAAAACCCAGTTTCCTAATGGGAGGGAAGAAAGAAAATTATACAGTGACAGGATCCACTTTATAGTTATGGCGTGTTGCACGCTCCATTATAAAGCCAGAACATTCTATTCATTATAAAATTGACATGATTAAAATTAGGATCATGAAATTTGTAGTAGAGGATAAGTGGTTCAAGCTGTCCAGATTTCAGCTAAATTGGTTAGATGACAGCTGAGATATCACAGTTTGTAAATTGCACTTTGAAGCCTGTTTTTTCAAAAGTTAGATCATCTCATTCTCGGCAGGGTAAAGGGGTTATGTGTTGGTTGGGAAGAGGTGTAAGCCTTTTAGAAAATTCAAGGAGGCTGCCAGGGGGTGCCTTTTGGTTTACTTTTTGTAAATTCAGTTAGTCATTTTAAAGTTATGACATCTTGAAAATGGAATGTTAGTCTGTTGAGACCATCATGAGTGTGGAGTGCTTGCGAACATTCTATGTGTAATGCAGAGACTGTTTAAAATCAAACAGTCTTGAATACTGGGGACTACAACTCCCAGCAGGCACTGCTTGCTAGAGCCTATCAGTTCTGGGGAAAGAGAGGGAATGGCACCTCCCAGGGGGCAGTATGAGTGACTGGTCAGTCATGTTTAGAGCTGATCTGGTGGGGAGAGGAGATCAAGGTTTGTGGAAGGGAGAGAGCTGGAGGTCATTCTGATCTGATCCTATTTGCAGGTGCCTCGACTTGTGAGCCAGGGACACCGAGATGGCTAAACAACAGAGCTAGCAAATTCTGCAAAGACATTTGGGGTGGCTGATCTTGCCCCCTAAACCTGCCCATAATCATAGAGCACATGGATTTCAGTAACAGCCCTTCCCCCTCCAAAAACATGAGATGTCTGGGGTGTGGTTCCAATGGGGTTCCCCACTGGAGGAGCATGGCAGGGGATGGAGCACTGGCATTTGCCTGGGATGGTCCCAGGTGAATGAAGAGGGGAGACGTTTATCTCACAGAAACAGGAACAGGAGGCTACAGGCAGGATGAAATCAATCTTCTTTCAGAGCTTCTCACTTCAAATTCCCAATTCTAGTAAGGAATGAGGGGTAAGCGGGTACTCTGCACTGATACATTGGGAGTTCTGCAAGAGGGGTCAGGGAGATGGTGGGGTCCTTTGCAGAGCAGACCTATGGATCAGAGTGGCAAGTGTAGTCCTTTTGGTAGGACTCTAAGAGCAAGCCTCAGCCCAGGGAAGGAAATCCTATGGGGGAAGGGGGAATGGGGAAGCATACACAAAGGATGGGGGGGGGACATTAAAGGGAGAGAGTAGGGGCACAGCCTCTGTAAATAGCTTCCACAGGGAGAGCACTTTACAGGAAGCAGATTTATTGGGGATACAGAATATGAAACCCAGGACTGGGGGAGGTCTGCAGAGTGGGCAGCGTTGTGCAAGAAAGGGATTCCTGTCCAAGGGGGAGTAAAGTGGGGAAGTCTTGTAGAGACAGAGAGCTGCAGAATAATGGCCATAATTGTGCTGTGGAAGAGCCCTGGAGAGAGGAGAACTGAGTGAGGGAGCTTTTTACAGGGGGAGAGTTTCAGGATGGGCAGCATTATGTCAGGTGGACAGTCTTGTACATGGGCACAGCAGAGTCAGTGAGTCCTGTACAAGGAGTGAACTAGCCAGGGGGTCCAGTACAGAAGGAGGTACTGGTATAAAGCAAAATGACCAGTGCTGCACAAGGAAAAGAGCTCTGACAGTGGGAAATAAAGTGGAAGACTCCGGTACAAGCCATGAGCTAGAAAGATCACAGAGAACAGTTTTTGGAAGTTTGCAATGCTTAAACTGAACAAAAGTTGTTGTATTCTTAGTAAAGCAAGGTGCTACCAGTAAAAATCCAGCTTCACCTTTGCTTGCTATTTGAAGGAAGTAACAACATTCTAAACAGAAAGGAGCAGCTCTTCTACCTTAACCTCCCCTAAACCCTGCTTCAATAGTGGTTATGTTGCTCAGCATTCTACCACGCCAGCAGAACAATTTTTCTCCATTGCATTTTATTTAACAAAAAACTTGAATATTCCATAATCAAAAAATGTACATGTTACAAGAAGAGTTAATGATCTTGAAAATTCAATCATGCACTAGAAAGCATGGCAATTACAAGTTAAGGCTCCCACCTTAACCTCCGTCCCATGTTAAGAGTAAAGACATTGTAAAGTCTCACATATTGTGCTCACTTACAACTTAGGCTCCATGCGCCCACACTTTGCATTCGTCTTTCAGCCCCAATTCTCTTCTTCTTTGCAGGTTGGGGGCAACACTGAAGCTGGGGATAGAAGGGGGTGAGTTGGCCCCTCGCTCCCTCCATTTCTTCTTTAAGAAAGAGAGAACTTAGGAGTTTTGGCTCCCACCCTTCTCCCCCTCTAATCTACTTGGTCCCAGCCCTGTAACAGAGAACTCACGACTGCTGGTTTCCAGTCTCTCCAACCCACTCTAATCCAGTAGGCTGCACTTCCTTCACAGGAACCTCAATAGTCCTGGTTCCAAGCCTGTTCTACTCTCCCCTGCTCTCAACCTTGCAACAGACAAGCCAGGAGTCCTGGGTCGAAGTCGCTCCTCTAACCCTTAGTCCCCACAGAGAACTCAAAAATTCCCTCTATCAAATTTTGAATAAATAAATCAGAAAATGAAAAGTTTTAAGAGAAAGTACACATGCACACAGACAAAGAAAAACCAGAGTGGTTGCACTATCATTTTTTTCCTTAGGAAACCATTTAAAGAGCTTTAAGCATTGCATTCATAGGACTCCAGTTGCCCAACATTAAAGGCAATTGGAGCTGAGCAATTGACTTTAATGGATGGAGGATTATGCCCATAATGTGAAAAAAGTGATGGCCATGTGAGACTACTTTGAATATCCAGCCCCATAGTTTTATGTAAAATAATTATTTGGGTTTTTCTGTGCAGCAGCTTAGTAATAACAATCTCTTTTGTAGCACTTGTCATCTTAAAGCACATTACAAAGAAAGGTAAGTATCACTTTCCATCCATTTTACAAATATGTATTATCTCTTAAACTCAAGTTTGTCTCTTGTTCTCTGCATTTTGGCTTCTAATTTAAAACTGAAGCATCTGAATGAGGATAGGGTGGTTGTATTAAATTGGTGCCATTATTACACTCCTAATTATACAGGCGATAGTTGGAACTTAAGTCACTGGACATGATTTGTTTTGCAATTCTCTGCACAAGAAGTTGATAGGAAGTTAATAGTATTTTAGAAAGGTTAAAATTAAATAATAAAACAAAGCTATAAAGGCTAATTAAAGATCAAAAGGGATATTACAAAAAAATATAAAAAGTGCTGTAAGGTTAGTTGTACTGTAGTTTGCTGTATTAATAACTAAATTAATATCTAAAGATAGGCTTAATTTTTTTTCAATAGCATCAAATTGCATCCCAGTCCCATGGGGGAGATAATGTATTAATGAGGTTTAGCCCTAAAGGATTTACAAGAAAAATCTGATAAATATTGTTTTAAAAGAAATGACTAAAAATGCAGAAATGCCAGCAAGAGGTTTCAAATAAAATCTAGATTTAAGGCCTGGGTTAGCAGTAGACAACTAAAAGATAGATAAGATTATTGTTTGCTTAATTATATACATTCACTGGCCTCCATTATAATGAGCTCCTGCAAAATAGGGATGGGGGAACAGAACCGAGTTCAGAAATTCGGTTCGGTTCGAAAATCGAGTTCAGTTCAGAAGTTCTGTTCGGTCGACAGAACTATTCGAGTTCGGTCCAAACTCCGAACTTCCGAACAGAGATAATATTCCATTGAACTAAATGGAATATTATCTTATAGGGATGGGCGAACAGAACTGAGTTCAAAAATTCGGTTTGGTTTGGTTCGAAAATTGAGTTTGGTTTGGAAGTTTGGTTCGGTTGACCGAACTGGTCGAGTTTGGTCCGAACTCCGAACTTCTGAACTGCGTTCGCCCATCCCTACTGCAAAATACAAATAGCATCAGAAAAGATATTTTGTATCATCTTAAGTAACATTACTTGGCATTATAAAATACTTCCATGGCTGTTAATAAGGGGTACCATTATAAATAGTATCCAAAATTAATTTTCTTTCCATGTGAACAAATTTAGATTCTTGGGAAGAGTGTCATGTTTAGTTCTGATTCTGCCCATTTCTTATGTGGAACTAGGGGGAGCAGCAGGACATTTTACTCTTTGTCTTGTTTGAGATAAGGCAATTTTAAAGGCACAATACAGGTATTAGGCATTTGTGTTGGGACTGTTTGAACAAATTGGTTTTATGCCATCCTCTGTGTTAGGACTGTATTGGAAAATAAGTTGCACTCAAAGACGCTTTTTATATGGGCCTCTCCCACTCATGAACAGGCAACACATGCCTCCTCCTACCTGGACGCGTTGAGCTGGGTGCTGCACCACAAGGGCTCCATAGTGGCATGGTGCCTGCTAGCAGAGGGAGCCCAGGAGGAGTGACCCGTGGATGAGGACCCCCCCTTGCAGTCAGAGAGCACCGAGCAAACCCCAGCACCAGGCATGGAAACCACGGAGGAATTGCCAGGGACCTCGGGCACACACGCCTGACACCCCCCCATCCCGACCTCCAGTGAGACCACACACACCCCAGCAGACTCCAAGGAGGTAGAGGGGGAGGAGGAGACCATCACCCTGAACCTCACAGCCTGCCGACCCTAATACCAGGCAGACACCAGCCCAAGCGACTGTCTGGACTCCAAGGGAACCGACACTGAGGGAGCAGGTAAGGGCAAGGCAGGGCACACGCAGAGACCCCAAGGGGAGGGGGGGAGAAGGTGGAAGGGGATTACAGCCATCCCTCCCCCACAGCCCCAAAGGCAGGAATGGGGCAAGGGCAGAGGGAGAGGCAGAGGGGCTGGTGGTACCCATCCCGGGGGGAAGGGGCACCCAGAGCACAGAGGTGGGAGGGGGCAGGCAAAGGAACCTCACATGATGAACCAACCCCTTTATCTCCCCACAAAGCCACACCGAGCATGGGAGAGCCGTGGCTGTGGGCCACCAATACCGCCGGCCCAGAGGATGCGGGAGTACCAAGCGCGGGCACGCAGGTGCAGGGAGAACCTTGCACAGAAGTTAGTCACCACCAGCATGTGGCAAACGGAAGAGATGCTGGTGACTGTCAACCGGATGTAGGAGGGGACAACGAGGACCCTGCAACAGGTGGAAGGGAGGGACAGGGCGCTGGTGGCAGAGATGAGGAAGGAGCGGCGGCTGATAAGGTGGGACATGAACTGTAAACTGGAGGCACTCCAGGCCCACTCTGACCGGCAGGACCGCCAGGCCGTGGAGCTCGGTCAGAAACTGGACCGCTCCCTGGAGCAGGGCACATCCCTCCCCCTGCAGACTGGGCCCCTGAGTGCCTTCATAACAGCAGCAGCCCCGCTGGGTGCCATGCCAGTGCCCAGACACATGCCCCCTCTACCCCCAGTACCACAGGCCCTGCTAGCAATGCAACCCCTGCCTCCCCAACAGCACCAGGGGCCACGGATTCGGGGACCCGGTCCCCCACAGCAAAGAAACCAGGAGCCAGCCCTCCGGGCCCTGATACTGCTGCCAGCGGCGCAGGGGGGAAGGGGCAGGTTCCCCCCAGGGGTGGTGGACAAGGGGCAGGGGCAGGTTCCCGGACCCTTCTGGCCAACAGCACCTCCTCCTTCACCTCAGATGAGGAGGGCTAAGCCATCCCTGTTGGCAGGGGAAGGGGCCGACCAAGGGGCACCAGGGGATGGGGGAGGGGCAGGGCAGCATAGGGGATGTGGAAGGGAGGGGGCACCCGGCAACACCGAGAGGGGTGGGAGGGGGGAAGGGCACACGGGTGTACCGGGGTGGGACCGGGGGAGCAAAATAAATGGTCCTAGACACACCTAACCCTGTCCAAGTGATTTCTTTCCTACAGGTGCATACCCCCTCTACAGCCTCGCAGATGTCCTGCACGAGGTACGCCATGGTTGTGCGCCCCACCCCAAGGTACCGTCTATGGTCCAACATCGGGGATACCCTGTGTGGCCCCCCAGGGCTGGGGCCTTGTCCCCCGGCCCGCTGCTCCTCTCTGTGTGTGCGCATGTGCTGTCATTTCTATCTCCACTAGCAGGTGTGTATGCGTGGGACTGTCCTGCCTTGCATGGCGGCAGCTGTGCGCTGCCCACTCCCATCACATCCCTCCACAGCGGCCCCATTGTTCCCATCCTGCCATTATCTGTCAGCCTTGACACCCCCTGTCTGCCTGTCAAGATCCCCAGCCCCGCATCCCATGCTGCCCCCACAGTCGCAGCAGCTCAGACCCTCCAGGAGCTGTACCATGGCAGCTGCATCTCAGCCCGAGGTCCTGCTCGGAGGCTCCAGGGGCTCTGTCCGAGCATGGAGCACCCCCGAGAGCATGGTCCTGTTCGACCTGTGGTGTTCGCCCATTGTTCAGCACTGCCTGCACTCCGTGCCCACCCGGTCGGATGCCTATCAGTACCTGAGCTTTGGTATGCTCTGCTTTGACTATGTCATGACTGCTGGTGACTGCTGCATTCACTGTGAGGATCTGGGGCTCGCACCCTTTCCTGAGGGGTGCTTACCGGACACGCTGGGGGGCCTTGCGGCATGGAGTCCTGCCAAGACAGCCTCCACTCTGTGTGTGTGTGTGCCTTCCTGGGATATGCAACCTGCCTGTGTGAGGCTGGCCCTGCCATGGCCCTGTCCTACTTCATCAGTGTGCAGGGTGCCCGTGGGTATCCGCGCTCCTGCGGGGTTTCCTACTACCATCTCTTGGAGCTGTCCCACCTGCCCTGGCCGCCTGCGGCCAATTATGGTTTGTCCCCCCTGGGCCGGAGCTGGCGACCCTGTTGGAGGTGTGCAGACGCCCTGATGTGCAACTTGGGATGAGCTGTGTGGATCCCTTCGAGGCCTTCTACATGATTTGCTTTCACATGGCCAGTCGCGGCTTCTGCTGGGGACTGTGGCAATAGCCCTGCTATGTGCACCTGCTATCATTACCGCCCCCTCCACCTGATGGGAGCCCCTGCAGCTGGGTGTAGGGCACTCCGGGCCCATCCAACAGCCGGCTGCCTCCTCAGTGCCTTCCTTCCACCTGTGGCCTTGGTGCTCGCGCCAACACCTGCTGCCTATTTGGGATGGCTGGACCCACTGTGACCTGCCTCCACTCACCTGCCTGTCGCCCCCTCACCTGGGACCCGCTGCCGCCACCCCGGAACCCTGTGTGTGGCCTCTGTGGTTGGCCGTTGTGCTGGTACCCTCCCTCCCGGACAGAACCCCGTGCCCCGCTGCTGCTGCCCCTTCTCCCACACCCTGGGCCCAAGCGCTCCCGCTCTGTATGCCTCTGCTCCTGGTCGGTGCCGCTTGTTTCCTCAATAAACACCTGTTGCACTTCCCTGTGCCTTGTGTTGCCTCCTGCCTCCTTGGGCTGCTGGGTCCCCTTTCCCCTTGCACACTGGTCTCCTGCCCCCACCTTCTGGGCTGGCCGTTCCGGCCCCTTGCCCCCCCACCTCCCGTACATCCGACCGGCCGTGAGGTTCCCTGTCCCCCCCTGGTGTGTGCCTCCCTCTGCCCCCCTGCTTGGCTCCCTTTTGTTGTGTGGGTGTGCTACTTCATTTGTGTGTGTGCACTTCTCGTTTTGAGGTGCGCGCGTCTTCCATGTGGTTGCTGTTTGCAAGCACTGCTCACACTGCATCTCCCTCCAACCCCTCCCTTCATGTTTCCCTTCCCTGGGTGGGGTCCTCCACCATCTTTGGCTTAATTTGCCCTCAGGTGGCCATGTTTGCAATGCGTAACCCCGGTGCCTTGTGGGGCTCCCACCGCGGTTCTTGCCACCACGCCATGTCTGTTGGGTTCCCCAAGCCCGTGTTGTCTCTGGTTGGCCCTGGGTGATGGTGCCACCTCTGTCACATCTGTTGGGGCCACGCATCTCACCACGGCCTGTAGTGAATCCATTCATACCGGGGTGGGATTCACTGTGGTGAATTTCACTGTGTCACGTCTGAAATCACACTATGTCTCCTGTTTTCTGGGATGCTATCCTCAAAGTCCTAGTTTTGTCTCTTCTATGCCTGCTTGAGGACCACCCCCTACGCCTGCCTCGAAGCCACTACAAATTTGTACTTTAAAGCTAGAAGCATGAAGTAATTGGCCAGTGAATGTGTCTGTCAATATTTTGGGTTGTTCCACATCCTCCCTCCTACAATCTCTCTCCCCCTGCCATGCCAGGTGCCTGCCTCTGACTGGCACTGCATGTGCTGCTTTTTATCTGAATAATGGTCTTCACAAAGACAACATCAATTGCTTATAAAATTGGGTAACTTTATCAAATTTTCCTGTAGTTTGGAAGAGATGACAGGGAAGGTATTTGATACATTTCTGATAAATATCTTGTAAACAGGATGGAATATAGAAATGGTACAACTGGAAATGTATTTGCAAGTTAATATCTTATACCATCAGGACCCTTTATCCAATAATTCTAAAAATTGGCAGGAGTGTTAAACTTCTGAAGGGATATTATATCTCCAGGTTCCATGCAAGTTAGATGGAAGATAAAGTAGTTGTATTCATGAATGTGTATGGGGCTTTTCTGAAAATCACAAATTTCAATTGCTTCTAAACTAGATTTGCTTTATCTAAGTGTTTTGAAAATTGGTATACATAGTGCCCTACATTTGAAGTAGAATCTCCCAAAGTTTCATCATAATTGAAATAGAAACAAAAATGTTATAGCCAGAAATACATTTTCAGTGTTTTCCCTTTATTTGAAAAATAAAATGATGTTTTCTTTTCTATTTTCATTATTATTATTTATCATTTTCGTTGTTGCAATAACAATAATGAAAATGACAAATTTTGTTATCCTTATTGTAATAGAAAAAACAACATGCACACCCTTATGCCGGCACATCTCCACATATTGTTTTCTTGTTGGTAGAATTGTTTCATTTGCTGTTCCACAAGAGACAGCTGTCTGGGAGAGTGGGGCTGTGTTGGTGTTATGTGGTCCCTCACATAGATAAACACACCATAAGATACAGTGTTCCTACTCTATGAAGATACGAGATTCAGTTCTCCTATTCTATGAAAATTAGAGGCCAAACTATCAAAACTTCTCCTTTCACTTCAGCTGTGTCTGGACAGTCTAATACAGGAGGATGAGGGGAAAAAGTTTTCAAAAGGGTAGTAATGATTCATCTTTTGTGTTGATTTTGGCACATCTCTATATGTTGTTTTCTTGATTGTAGAATTCTTTCGTTTGCTGTTCCATGAGAGGAATTTTCTGGGCGGGGGGGGATTTGTCTTGCTTAACATGGGGTGCAAGTTAAGGCGAGCATGTTGAATGCTTGATGGTGGAATACCTTTCTTTGTTTTTTTTCTGAGTGGTAGTTCTCTGCTTTATTAATGTCTGTTGGGTTGGGGGGGCTTGGTTTTTTTTTTTACATGGGGCGGAACATAAGGTGAGAGCCTTAATTGTGTATTTTCTTGCCTTTTGGTGCTTAGTTGTTTTTCTGTTTCTGAACATTTTTTTTGGTTTGTGATTTTATGTGTGCCTGAACTATTTTTGGGGTGGTTTGGGGGGAGGTTTTTTGGTTAGTAAATTTATGTCGGAGCCTTAACTATCCGTTTCCTTGTTTTTTGGTGCACAGTTCAATGTATGTGAGGCTCCAATGATTCCTTATTTTGGAGGGGGTTTTGGATAATAAATTAATCTGTGAGCCTTATTTGTTCTTTTCCTTGCTTTTTAGTGCATAGTTCAATGTAGGTGAGGCACTACTGATTTCTTATTCTGGAGGTTTTTTGGTTAGTAAATTGATCTGTGAGCCTTATTTGTCCACTTCCTCATTTTTTTGGTACTTAGTTGTATGTTTGTGAGGATTTTCAGATTGCGTTTCTGATGGTTTTTGGGAGAGTAAATTGATGTGTGATCCTTAACTGTCAATTTCCTTGGTTTTTTGGTGTTTAGTTGGATTATTCATTGTTGTGGAGGTTTTTTTTGTTTGTTTGAATAAACATTTCAGATCCAGGGTATTGAAAGCTTGGCAGACTTCACCAACTTAAGGATGCCAGTCACCAAACCTGGACCCCTCATGACTGGGTCCAGAGGGAAGGGTGGCACTCTGTCAGTCATTAGCAAGTGACTGCTGATATCCTGCTTAGCAGTGGTGATATTGCCAACAACCCATGTTAGGGGCGAGGCTGTGGGTCGCACCTTCCTTGATCGGCAACCCCCTATCTCCACCTCACAAGGAGGTGCATTGTATTCCTTAATTTCTATTTTCTATCTCTTAATACCCTTACACTGAGCATCTACGCTGTGACTTATAACATCCACACAAATTTGAACAAGCCCCATATTACATAAAGGCCGTTTTTAAATGCTCGGGTGTGTTTGGAGAGGGGTGCACACCCATCCCCCACCTATGCTGCCACACAGAGCAACTTGTATTTTTGCTGGTTGATCCATGTGGGGGTGATGGGTGGAGGTGCGTGTTGCACATGAGGGCACATACATGCATGCCCACCCATCCAATGCCGCTTTCAAATGGGATTTACCCCATGAATGGGCATGAGTGGGTGGGTCTTGTGTAAAAACAGCCAAAGTGCAAACAAAGGGGGAAAGCACTCCAAGAAAAGGAGACAAGAAAAGAAAAACAACAACATCAGTGCACCCAGCCAATCAAACTTGAGGGGAAAAATGCCTTCCTGGTCCCGTTAAATGGGGCTAGCAACAGCTGAGAGTTCCCGTTCGATAGGGTGGGTGATTGGGTGTTGTGGCTTAACTGGCCTCCCTGGCACTGGCTTCCTACCCCTTGTCACCTCCTTATAAGCCCCTGGGTGGGGCAATCACGACTTCACATACTCTTACTATAACACCCTGAAAGTCACAGTGTTCCTAATAATTTTCAAGTGTTTAAGAACAGGCATCTTTTAAACAGTTATCGATGCTAACTCACCTAGCTGAATGGTTCACCAAGCTTGTTGTCTCCTGTAGCTAACTATAATTGATGTTCCTGAAGTAGGTGAGAACTCCAGAAGGCAGTTGACCTACTCTGTAGCATTATAAACAAGAGCAAATGTTATATTTGGCCTCAGCTGGTGATCGGTTGTACCCTGAAGCAGCAGACTTAGTAGCCTTTTCATGATATTTTTTATCCTTGCTATAGAGAGCTAATCATTAGGTCAGGACTGTCAAAACTACAGCTTGTGGCCTTGTTAAATGTGGCCCAAGGAAATGCTTTTTGTTTGGTTGGTTGGGTTTTTTTTGTTAGATGAGTGCTGGAGAAAGAAAGCATGAACAGTTTTCCTAAAGCATACACTCCTATGTGTGTTCATCGAATGCATAAAGGAAAGGAATGATACAGCAGTGAGGTAACAGAGACAGAAGGAAGAGATGTTGAAAAGAAGATGAGGTAAGAGTAGAGAGAAAAATAACAGAAGGCACAGAAAGAATACTGCACCTTAGATTATTTGTTCAGAAACTTTATTTGAGAGCTACTTGATTGAGTATGGTATGCATGTAAAAATTCATTAAATGTACTAAGTTGGACATGCAAATTACTGAGACTGCAGTGACTGCCATTAATAAATCAATGGGATAAAGTGAACAGAGATGAGGATATTTCTCTACCCACTCCCTTTTTTGTGAGGTAATGTGGAAACAAAAAGCTAGCTTCATATTTCTGGAGAAAAAATCTTACCGTAGGTCCATCGGTAATGGCGGCTGTTAAATCAGCACTCATCATAGGGTATTTTCAGATGTTATGAGATCATGGTGAACCATGGTGAATACCCACATGGTGATTGTGATCCCATAAACAAAAATTCCCCCCCCCAGATGTTCACCCCGTGAATCATCGGGGGAGAGGGGAATCACATTCAACACCCAAATGGAGGTCCTGGCCTGACCACCTCCATTTGTGTGTTGAATGTGATTCCCCCCCGTGATCAAGGAAATCGTATTGTCTGTCCCCTGACCACAGCCCTGAATCAGCGACGAGATTCCAGGCCATGGTCAATGCCCCGGGGGGGTGGCGGGTGCTGCGGCCACATTGGCCGCGGTGCCTGCCCATCTCCCGGAGGCTGGGCGGCTGCGGGAGTGGGGGGGGAAGGGGTGTGTGGCCGCACGCTTTGCCGAGCGGCCCCTTCCCCTCCCCCGATTCCCTGCCGGGATCAGCCGGCACGTGTGTCTGATGGCCGTTTTGATCCCGGCGGGCGATCAATGGGTGAATCCGGGAAGGGGAACAGAGGGAGAGACAAGGGGTCTAACATTCATGAAGATGCGAGGTCTCAAGTGCACGTACTTGGCTTGGTTACGATGAGAATGACAGCAGGCAGGTCCATGTTGCAAGGATAAGGGTAAACCGATCGTAGGTATAGGAATAGTGGCTCAGCAGGATAAAGAGTCAGACAGAGCAGAGCGAAAGAGGTGAGTTTTAAGGAGAGATTTGAAGGTATGAAGGGAGGGGGCAAGGCGGATGTGGACAGGGAGGGAGTTCCAGGCATGGGGGGCAGCAAGTGAGAAGGGACGAAGGCGCTTAGGGGAGCAGGGAAGGCGTGGAAGGGTGAGAGAAGGGACAGAGGAGGAGCGAAGTGCACGGGCTGGAGTATGGAGGGCGATAAGTGCAGAGAGGTAGGGGGGAGCAAGGTTGTGAAGAGCTTTATAGGTGAAGACTAGGAGCTTGTGCAGGATTCGTTCAGGAAGGGGAAGCCAGTGAAGCGAAGAGAGGAGGGGCTGCACATGGTCGAAGCGACTGGCGAGGTAGATGACCCTGGCAGCAGAGTTTTGGACAGAGATGAGGGGAGAAAGGTGAGACCGGGGAAGGCCAGTGAGAAGGAGGTTACAGTAATCGAGGCGAGAGATGACCAGAGCATGAACAAGAGTTTTGGCAGACGAGACAGAGAGAAAAGGGCGAATCTTAGCAATGTTATGGAGGGAGAAGCGACAGGATTTAGCAACAGAGTCAATGTAGGGTTTAAAAGAAAGGGGTGAGTCAAAGATGAAGCCTAGGCTACGGGCTTGGGGGACAGGCAGGATGGTGACTCCATCAATAGTTATTGACAGTGAGGAAGGAGAGGAAGGATGAGGGGGGAAGATAAGGAGTTCAGTTTTAGCCATGTTGAGTTTGAGTTGACGTTGAGACATCCAGGTAGAGATGTCAGAGAGACAGTTGATGAGACGAGCTTGAACAGAGGGAGAGAGAGAGGGAGTAGAGAGATAGAGTTGAGTGTCATCAGCATAGAGGTGGTATTGGAAGCCATGGGAGGCAATGAGTTTGCCTAAGGATGAGGTATAGATCGAGAAGAGGAGAGGGCCAAGAACAGAGCCTTGAGGAACACCAACTGAGAGGGGGAAGGAGGAGGAGGCGGAGTTGGAGAGAGACACATTAAAGGAGCAGTCAGAGAGGTAGGAGGAGAACCAGTTATGGACAGAGCCACAAAAGCCAAGGGAGTGAAGGGAATCCAGCAAGAGTGAGTGGTCAACAGTATCGAAGGCAGCAGAGAGATCAAGGAGGACAAGAATGGAATAGAGACGTTTAGATTTAGCCACCAGAAGATCGTTGGTGATCTTAGCGAGAGCAGTTTCAGTAGAATGAAGGGGGCGGAAGCCAGATTGGAGGGGGTCAAGGGAGGAGTTGGAGGATAGGAAGTCAAGGCAGCGGGAGTAGACAACACGTTCAAGCAGCTTGGAAGCAAAAGGAAGGAGTGAGACAGGACGATAGCTAGAAGGGTCAGAGGGGTCAAGAGTGGACTTTTTGAGAATAGGAGAGACTGTGGCATGTTTGAAGGCAGAAGGGAAAGAGCCAGTAGAGAGGGAGAGGTTGATGATGTGCAGGAAGGAAGGGGCGACAGTGGGAGTAATGGAGGTGAGGAGGCGGGAAGGACTGGGATCAAGGGGGCAAGTGGAAGGGTTGGAGGAGGAGAGCAGAGAGGAGATTTCCTTAAGGGAGGCAGGGGAGTTGTGCCATGTGTTATGTCCACCCCCTTCCCTACCTTTCCTCTGCGGGTGTGTGTGCGCCCGGGCGTGTGTTTGCACTGTGTGTTCCACTGTGCCCTCATTGTCTCTGTGCCTGTTGTGTGTGGTACCTCGATGGCTCCTCTCCCTCTCCTCACTCCCTTCCTGTTTCCCTTGTGTGGGCATTTGCTTTTGTCCCTTCTGGCTTCCTTTGCCCTCAGACGGCCCTGTCTGTTTCCTGCCCCTCCCTGGTGCCTTGTGGGTGTTTTGACCATGGACAGGAATCAGCATAGCGTCTGTTGCACTGCCCTGGACCATGGTCTGGCGGCCCAATTCCCTGCCGTGGTCCCAATCCCTTCACATCTGTTCGGGGAACTCCTTGACCACAGGGGGTGGTTTTTCGGTTCACCACCACTGGGGATCCACTGTGGTGAATCTGGACCATGTAACATCTGAAAATACCCAAAGATGCAGCGTAGTAAAGGAAACATTGTGATCAGCTTGGTCAGCTTTCTAATGCCAGCAAGCATGGGGTAAAGCTAGAATGTGTCCTGTTCTGGGGACTCTCTCCCACCCCTAAGACTGGGGTTACACCAGCTAGGAAGACAGAAATGGGACAGATCCACAAGAGATTGTTAGCTATCCGGAGGATTCTTTTTCTTTGTTTCTATGGTACAGATATCTGGCACGTGTCAACATATATCAATAAACAAAGAAACAAAACAACACAGCAAAACAACAGTAATAATAATAATAATAATAATAATTAAAATTTTATTAATATAGCACCCCTCTGCCAGATGGCACTTGGCACACTTTACAACATGGGAGGATCTCATGTTGGCACACTTTACAACATGGGAGGGGAGGATCTCTGTGGTGGAAGATCAGGCCCTTGTAGCAAATCAACAGCTTGCAAACGTAAAGAAAGCAACTGATTTATTAAAGGAAAAATGCGAGGACCTGGAAAACAGGTCGCGCAGAGGGAATCTACATTTCAATGGAATCCCTTAGTCAGGAAGGGGAGAGGATGCAGGTGAACTGATTAAAAATCTGCTAAAGGGAAACTTCCCAGAGTAAGAGCATTTCCACATGGCATGCATGGAAAGAGCTCACAGAGTGGGGTGCGACAGAGAGGATAGTACTGCCCCCCCTGCCCTATTATTGTAAAATTTTCAAGTTTTCATTTAAAAGAACAGATACTGAGGCAGGCCCTCATAAAGCAAAAGCTCGTGCTCAACCAAAGAGTGGTGAAGGTCCAGCCTGACTACCAGCTGAAATGATGAAAAGAAGGTTAAGTTGGTCCAAATGCTTCCCGGTTCTGATAGATAAAGGCTTGATGCAAAGACTGATCTTCCCAGGGCACATGATGATTTCCAAAGAGGGGAAGAGGAAGATTTTTGAAAATCCAAATGAGCTGGAAGGCTGGAAGGCTCTCCACTGCTGCTGAGGTGCCATCATACTCCCTCTGGTAGCTCTGGGTGGGCACCACCTGCCCCACTGTCATGCCACTTGCCCTATTGTGCACGGCCCCATGCTCCCCAGAGTGGACTGCACGCAGAAGGAGCTGCTAGCAATAGGGGTTCTGCTGCTGCTGCTGCTGCTGCTGCTGCTGCTTCGGTTGCGGCTGCGGCTGCGGCTGGTCATCCTGCTGCTGGTGCTGCTGCTACCGGTAGGGCTGGGGGCATGGGTAGACCCACCTGGCTGAGAGGGATGGCTTCTCCCACTCCCACTGTCCCCAGGGGTGTCCTTCTGCATAGCCCACTCTGCCTTCCAGACCCTCTGCACCAGCGCTTCCTTCCAGAGAATATATAGCATTGACTCCTCTGCCATCCTGCCCTT
>QEPC01013011.1:441206-463638 GCA_003113815.1 Sphenodon punctatus | reverse complement strand
TGTGGCTCAGCCGCTGTCCCTGGGGCTTTAAGCCCCCAGATACTTCCGGGTGGGGGGGGAGGGGATAGGTCAGCCCATGTGGCTGGCCTCTGCGTTCCCCCCCCATCCCCCAACTCACAGCTCGGTTCTTCCCTCCACAGGTGACAAGATGACAGGAGCGGAGGCGGCGGCAGTGGAGCACCAGGACCCCCCGACCAGCAGCAGGGCAGCACGAACCCCCCGCAACAACGGCAGGGTAAGTGGATGGTAACCCAGTCCTGCAGGCTCCTGTGGCTCAGCCGCTGTCCCTGGGGCTTTAAGCCCCCAGATACTTCCGGGTGGGGGGGGAGGGGATAGGTCAGCCCATGTGGCTGGCCTCTGCGTTCCCCCCCCGTCCCCCAACTCACAGCTTGGTTCTTCCCTCCACAGGTGACAAGATGACAGGAGCGGAGGTGGCGGCAGCGGCGGCAGTGGAGCACCAGGACCCCCCGACCAGCAGCAGGGCAGCACGGACCCCCCGCAGCAAAGGCAGGGTAAGTGGATGGTAACCCAGTCCTGCAGGCTGTTAAAGTCTCAAACACAGGGAGTCTGCAACAGGCTGTTGAGCAAACAGGAGCTTTGGGCGTTTTCCGACAAACATTTATCCCTGGATAACAGTATTAATCCCAGGATGTGATGTCCGTCTAAACCAGGGGTGGGGAACCACATACCCAGGAGCCAAATGCGGCCCACAGCACGTTTTTATGTGGCCCCTTTCCATTGCCTGGATTTGACTCCTGCATCCAGTCTTTACCCCCAACCACTGAAAAACTGAGCTCAGGATAATGGGGCAGAGAGGAGGGCATGCACACAAGGGTAGGGGACAGATCCATGGCCCAGATTCATGATCTGGGCCCTCCTTTTCTTGAATACCCCCATTAAGCACCCCTGCTCCCAACCTCAATGTGGCCCTTGGAGCTCGTATTAATTTTCAGTGTGGCCTCCAGGACAGAAAAGCTTCCCCACGCTTGGTCTAAATGCTGTCAATAGCAATTATTAGCTCGGGATAACAAAAATTTCAGGGTGTTATAAACCTAACTTTGTAGGTTTTATAACATCTGGATATAAACTATCCCAGGATTATGTCCATCTGAATGACTATCCCGGGATAGACACTATCCCAGTGATTAGTGCCACAGAGTCCAATGGCAAGACCTGACAGCCTCTCTAGGCATTTTCTGCCTCTATGGTATCTAGGAGCACATGACTGTGGGGAGATAATATTATCACCATCATCGTTCCACAATGCATTGTGGAATGCCAAGTTTAAATACCCACAGAACAAAGGGATGATGTTCTATTTTCTTCAACACAGAAATCAGAAAAATGAAGAAAATCAGATTTTCTTCAATCTCAGAAATCAGTGCGCTGAGCATGGACAAAAAGCACTGTGGGATTGATATTCATCCCAAAGACTCTAATCCCGGGATAATAGCAATGTTCTGCTCAGATGAACTATCCCAGAATTAAATTATTCCAGGATAGAAATGTCCATCTAAACAGGTACCACTTTGTAATCCCTTGATAATAAGCACTGGATAGTTTTCTAATTATCTCTGGATAGTTTGTCTGTCTGAAAATGCCCTTAGTCAGAGAAGACTCTAGGAGGGAACTACCCTGTGTCCTTAAGGGAAGGTCCAAGTGAAGCCAATTTTAAGTTATTAAACAACAAGAAATATGACAGAAGAAATAGCTTCAAAACAGCACCTATTTCTTAAATTCCTACTTTTTAAAATCTTTGTGAATACCTGGGGTTTGATCCTATGATTGTGCATGTTAAATGTGGTTTGTATGGAGGAGGTGCACAAGTTGTGCATGTGCTGTGTTCCCTACAGAGGTTCCCTACAGATTGCATGCACGGCCTTTTGCTCAGTGCACAAGGTTTAGGATCTGACTGCTAATTTGTAAGCTTTGTCTCTGTGCCTTTAAACTGAATTGTAATAACTGGTGCCCATTTATTTATTTAGATCTAGATTTGCCACCAATGGGTATCTTCAGATGTGACAGCACCGAAGCACCGTCACAAACTTACCTTCTCTGGGGTCACACCACCACCATGGTCAGGATCCGTCCAGGCCCCCAAACTAACATGGCCCCCAAAGTGACATGATGGGGGTCTCACCACCTGGGAGGGTGGGAGCTGGGCAGATGTGTGGCCACCCATCCCCACCCCAATGCTGCATGCAGTGGCCCACCCCTCCCCATGGGCATCCATGGAGGCCAATGACGACCAGGGGGGATCCCAAGCAGGTTATGTAAAGCAGGTTTTCAAACGTGAAAGCCTGCTTTACTCCCAATCAGGCAGCCGGATACCAGCCATAATGGTGACTAGTGTGGGCTGGGACTCGGGGACATCCCCAAGTCACAGCCCGGGCTAGTGCCCACTACAGTCGGGATCAATCCTGGGCAAAATCTGGTGGCTGGGATGCAGCCACTTTCTAACATGCCAAGGCAGGGAAAACCGTGGCAATGTGGGCCAACATCATGGTTGAAAGCAAGCACCCAATGTCCAAAGATACACTAACACGTAGAAGAGAACTGCCCTGGTAGGTGTAATGGGGCAATATTTTCTGGAGAGCGTATGGGCTGATTATAATTTTCTGACTGCCCTGAGAAATGGGTAGTGGACAACTGAACATCTTTGAACATTCTTCCCCTGCTTCCTGCTTGTTCTTGGTAGTAAGTTATTCCATTTTTTTGGAGCAGCTTTCTCTCCCTCTGTGATTAGTTTGGGTAAGGCAGGGCCCTGCTTAAGAAGGGCCAAAGGCTGGCCTGGGCCCCATGTTTTCCCGAGCTTCCAGGGGCCCTGCAGAACGTCCTCCATTGTGCATCCCAACATGTCTCCAGACCAGTGGTGGCAGGGCTCCCTCCCAGTGGAGCCCCAAATACAATGGTCTTTAGGGCCCCACAGGAGCTGTGGCCAGTTTCACTTGCAGATTGTACTGATGTGGGATTTATTTTTGTTTTTTTAAACCATAGATAGCACTTTGTGTTTATAAGCAAGCACCAGATTGCCAACGGCTAGTAGGAAGCACAGGGGCTTAGCTAGGTTGGAATGGGCCCTGGTGCAGAAGATGGAATGAAACCCTCTGACCTCTCTCTCAGTGGCAGGGGATGCAGCAGCACCAGGGAGTGTGGTCCTCCCCACCAGGCTCATGGGTCCTGGGCTGGCACAGCTGCACCATATTTCCCTATTAGATTTACACCCTTGAGGAAGCCAGAACATCTTGAGAATTTTTCCATGACACTTCTACCATTGCTTTGGATTTTGCGTGATAGATTTGCTCCAGCATCATAGAAATCCCCTTGACCTAAAGATGAAATTATGACTCTTTGACTCCAAGATCTCACTCACAGTCACAATCCAAACAGGGGAGTAAGAAGAACCATATTCTGTTTTGTTCTTTGGCACTGCTGAATAAGGCAGTGACAGTCTAATACTTAGCAAGATACCGTGCTGCTGCGTTCACTGTATAGTAAGGGTGAGCCAATGCTGACCTTTTAATGGAACCACTTTATATAGGGGTTTCCAAGTGACTTGTTTCAAATGGCTGTCACTGTTTTAGTATCCCCATGTGCTGAATAGAGCGCTTGCATCTCTCACTGGGAAGATGCTATTTTAATGATGCTTCTCAGCTGGTGGCTGGCTTGATGATGGAAAGGAAGTCCTGAACAAATGCCTCTTTGTAATTAGGCATAGTGATTGTAAAATATTTTTCAGTACGCTAGTGTTCTCTGAAATATGGTGGAAGGAATACTTCAGTCATGAAAGCTGACTAATCTGACTCTAGACTGGTGGTGCAAAAAATTATACTAAAAAAAAATCTGTTTTCTATAATTGTGATTAAAGATTACCCTGAATAAAAGCAAGAGGGACCCACCTCCATTTCCCACCAGCATGCAGAGCTGATCAAGCACAAAGATGATTGAGCACAAGGATGAGAAGACCCTTCGCGGTCTGGGCCCCTCATACCTCAGGGACCGCCTCGCCCTCCGCGCCCCAGAGCAGCTCCTTCGGTCGGCCGGGGGTGCCTTCCTGGAGGTTCCCCGCGTAAAGTGGGGGGCCACAATGGAGGTGGCATTCTCGGTGGCTGCGCCGCACCTTTGGAACTCCCTTCTGGAGAAAGCTCGCCTGGCCCCAAGCCTATTGACATTCTGGTGGTGTTGTAAAACCTGACTGTTCGTCCAGGCCTTTGGGGGGGGGGGGGAGGAGTAGGGTTTTTTATCTCCCCTACCCTGTTTATTGTTTTAATGTTAAATTGTATCCTGGGGCCCTGTTCTAAACATTAAAATTGTTTTTAATGTATTTTAAACTGTTTTATATTTGTTTTATCTGTATTTTTTATTATTTTTGGAAGCCGCCCCAAGCTTTTTTCAGGAGGGGCGGGGTATAAATTCAGAAAATAAATAAATAAATAAATAAATATTGCATCTTACTAAGGAAGGGAAAAGCCCAGTCCCAGAACCGTAACTGGGCTATGACTGGTTTTCATTTGGCCCCTTTCTGATACCTGGGTCTTCCCTGTGTATCCAGTCCCTCTCTTCAAGCACTGAAAGAACAGACTCAGAAGGAAGAGAGCAGAGATGAGGGCATGCATTCCAGGATAAGGGACTGATCTATAGCACAGAGGTTCACATTATCTGGATGCTACTTCCTTTCCCCATCCTTAACTGCCTCACCCTGAAAACTCCTACCTGATCTTTTATTAATTTTCAAAGTGGACAGCAGCAGGGAAAGGGTTCCCCATCCTGTCCTAAAAGATATTTCTGACATCACTCTTGTATGACTTCCACCAGTGTCTGCCCTTGGGACTACAACTGCTACAGAGTCTCTCCATCCACACCAGTGCAAGCTTAATTATTAATGGCTATGATCTGGTTGCTATTTTGGTTAACTGCACTTAGTTCTGATCTTATAAATGCAATTTTAGAAGTGTGCTCTCCTGAATTTCCTCAGTAAATATAATACTGTTTTTAACAGGAAAAGGGATTGCAGTGTTGTCTTTTTATACATGAGTACTAATTTATTAATTAATAAACAATATAAGTGAAGTTAGGAAAAAACCCCAAACATCTTTCTTCCTCTTAAGACCTCTAGCTGTTTTATGTTTTCCTCAATGATCAGTGTTAGTTATTCCAGGATACTTAACTAACATGCTTGAATCACAGTTCTGATGACTGGCAAAAATAATCCATGTAGGCCGTTTTCACACAGACTGCAGTGCCTCCGTGGTCTGTGGGGGGATGGGTGGAGGTGGTGGTGAGTGGGCGGTGCATGGGCGGCCCATCCTACGGACACCCACTCACCTCCACCCAACTCCACCCATCTCCACACACGGAACATCCGCCATTGGTGCCTGTTGCTCCATGCGTGTAGGATTTATGGAGGCAGGTGGAGCGTGGGAGAGCACACGCACCTCAACCCACCTGCCGTAGAGATCCCACAGACGTACTCCAACCCACCCACATGTGGGCGAGGAAGGGGGGGTTGGCATTTGGAAAGGGCCTTAATCACCCTGACTGGGAGAACAAAAGAGTGTTTCAGAAGATCATGAGAACACACCTGTACACTGTCAGAACAAATATATCTCAGTACATTGTGATTGACAAGCAATTGTTTACTGACCCTTTTTGATCTACTTACACAATAAGAGCTCCCATTGAAGTCAATGGCTAAACTCCCATTGACTTGTATGGAGCTGGATCAAGTTCTAAATGTTCTAGCAGCTCTGGTTTCGGACCTGGTCTTGAGGTCCCCTAAGCTTATTGCATTAGGCAACTTCAATATCCATGTCAAGGCTGGATTGCATGGGGCGGAGCAGGAATTCATGGTCACCATGGCAATCATGGATCTATGCCAGGTGGTGAGGAGCCCAACACATGAGTAGGGGTATATGCTTGACTTAGTATTCTGCACTGACCTTGAGACAGGTGGTTTGATGATTTGGGGTGTTCACCTGTGCCATGGTAGGATCATTACCTCCTGTGAGCCTCTATCCCAGTGCACTTGCCTGACCATAGGGGTGCAGGACCAGTTTGGATGGCCCACCCCAGGAGACTTATTGAACCAAAGGGATTCTGGAATGCTCTTGGGGAGATACCTGTTGACCTTGATGGCCGCTACATTGGTGATCTAGTAGCCTTTTGGAATGGCTGGTTGGCTGAGGTCATTGATGGATAGGGGTGTGCACCAGTGCCCCTTGTCATTTTTCCTTATAGTTTTCATTTTTAAAATGTGTTGTTTTAATTTTTGTTATCGGTACCAATTTCAAACAAAGATTTTGTTTTTGAAATTTTATTGGTATACACACAATATCTACTCTCTCTCTCTGTGTATATATATATATATACACACACACACACACACACACACACACAGAGAGAGAGAGAGAGAGAGAGAGAGGGAGAGAGAGAGAGTAGATAGTGTGTATACCAATACAAATTTCAAAAACAAAATCTTCGTTTGAAATTGGTACCGATAATGATAACAAAAAATGACATTTTTTAATTAACAAAAATTAAACCAACATATTTTAATAACATATATATATATAAAAATACAGAATCTAAGCTAAACCTAACCTATGTATAATCCAAAATATTCCTATCCTATAATCCTAATATATATAATAAAACAGCCTAGTATCTATCTATCTATCTATCTATCTATCTATCTATCTATCTATCTCTATAAAGTTTATGGATGGGCGGGACAGACAGGGGAAGGGAAAAGGAAAATTCAGAGGTCTATCTATCTATCTATCTATCTATCTATCTCTCTCTCTCTCTCTCTCTCTCTCTCTATACAGGGGGAGACAGGCAGGGGAAGGGGAAAGGTTAAATGTAAGGTTAAGGAATAAGGATTGGAAAGGTAAGGTGGTAGGGATATATATGGGAGGATTCTTAGTGCAAGCACCGGCAGATTCTGCAAATGCACCCTGACAGAACAATAGCTAACATAGAACCAGAGTCAAGCAGCCCAGCCCTACAGTATAAATGGTTGCAGTGCCCTCCCTCAGAGCTTCTCTAATTGGTTCTGGGAGGCAGGAGGCAATGAGCAATCACAGGGTGCCATTCAACCGCCTGGGGCCTGCTTGTGCTACTCATTGACAGGCGATACATCGGGTCCTGCCACTCTCATCACAGGCCCAGTTCAAGAGTTCAATGCTGTTTCTGGCTCTGAGATGTCTGCTCCCTCCTCCCCTTGCCACATTTCTCTCCAAAAAACACCTGCCAGGCTGCTAGGCAATAACAAAATCAATAACGACTATTGTTATCATCATTGATTTTGTTATTTTTTTGGTCATTTTTATTGCAATAACGGTAACGAAAATGACAAATTTCATTTTTGTTATTGATATAATTAAAACAACATGCACACCCCCATTGATTGAGTGGCTCCTAGCTGTCCATTCCCAGAGTCTTGGCTCCACAGGTTCCCATAATTCACAGAGGACCTGGGATGGCTAAAGAGGGAAGGGAGGCAGTTGGAGCAATGGCAGCGCTGCATTTGCGCTCAAGGTGATCAGTTGTGACAGAGTGTTTTTTAAGTGTGTTTTGAAGTTCTGTGGCGGTGAAGGCAGTAAAGAAGCAGTTCTTTGCTGCACTCAGTGCGTTTGCCCAACCATGTCCAGCGGAGCTGTTCCGGGTGGTGAGAGGTCTGGTCTGTCCACCCTGTTTCCGCCTGGAACCGGATTTGTCCATGGCCCAAAGGGACATGTGCCTGAAGTACTTTGTGGATAAAATTGCTCACATTAAGCATGATATTGACTCTGCCATTTTTGGGGCAGTGGCGGAGCCAGAGGTTAGTAATGCCCTGTCTGGTCAGGAATCATGGGATGATTTTCAATTGGTGACACCTACTGTTGTGGTCAATGCACTGGGGTCTGTCCAAGCTAGATAGATAGAATTAGATTCTTGCCCATTTTGCTTGGTGAAAGCCACCAGGGAGACATTAGGGCCAGTGCTGGTGGGGGTCATTAATGCCTCCCCTTCAGGAGGGGAGGGTGCCAGACTGCCTCAAGGAGGCAGCCCCTCCCAAAAAGCCATCACTTGATGCTGGTGCCCCAGAGAGCTACCAGTCTGTCTCTAACCTTCCCTTTTTAGGAAAGGTTATTTAATGGGTAGTGACTCAGCAGCTACAGTCGCATTTGGATGGCATCAGTTTTCTTGATCTCATGCAGTCCAGTTGAATTCAAGGTGTTGGTATTGGCCTATAAAGCCCTAAACGGCCTAGGCCATGCATAGCTGTGGGAGCGCCTCAACACCCCCGGGCTTTGGATCGACCCCTGCGGTCATCCGGGGGCACCGTGCTCAAGGTCCCCCGAATCTTCTGGGGGGCCACACGGGAGAGGGCATTCTTGGTGGCCACACCGCGGCTGTGGAACTCCCTGCTGGTGGGGCCCTGGCTGGCCTCTTCGATGAAGTTGTAAGACCTGGTTGTTCCACCAGGCGTTTAGCGAAGGAGATGGGTGATGGGTGGGGGTTTAGGTTTGAGTGGGGTGGGTGGGGGTGGGTATTTGGTACCTCCTTTTAAAGTTGTTTTAAGTTGTTTTAAATGTTTTTATATTTACATCGTGCGAGCTGCCCCGAGCTGCCTGTGACAGGAGGGGCGGAATAATAAATTTCTAAAAATAAAAATAAAAATAAAAATAGTCAAGTAAGCTGGAAACCTTGTGTATTGCCTAGACATGGTCAAGATGGCCTGAATGGCTATGATATGCACACAGACATAAATATAATATAATATAATATAATATAATATAATATAATATAATGGCTGAACAGAACTGCAAGTTATTGCATGAAGAACTCGTAAAGCGCTATATAAATATTTCTATACAAGAAATTCAAGGTACCATTTCCCTAACTCTTAATATAGTCTGTTACTGAGATGCATCATTTATACTGATGCATATAAAAGCAATAAATGGAGAATAAATTCACCAATAGTTTTATTTATGTTGAATGCAAAATATAAATTATTAATATAGACTATACTGAATATCAGAGAACCTAGCGCTGGTCCTGTTATAAAGAATATGTTCACATAATGTGTGATGGAAAGTGTCACTATCTCAATGAGAAACACAATGCGAGTTACACCTTTACTGGGTGCTATGTGTTGCTTTACTCAGGCCGGTCTCACACGGGCCGTGGTGGGTGGGGGAATGGGTGGTGGTAGTGGCGGGTGTGTGGCACATGGGTGGCCATTCCCATGGGTACACACCCATTTCCACCCATCTCCACCCATCTCCATCCACGGAGCAACCGCCATTCTGGCCAATTGCTGCGGTGTGTGGTGGATGGAGATGGGTGAAGCGTGGGAGCATGCACGCACCCCCACCCACTGTCCGTGGCATTACTATGGATGCCCCCCACCACCACACACCCTCCCGCTGTGGCGTTCACATGGGCACCCCCCACCCACACACATGTGCGGGGGGGGAGTTTCCATGTGAAAACAGCCTCAGTGTTACACAAACAGACAGTGTACTTAAAGTGATAAGAAATAAGCATAAAAAGAACAAATCTTAACCCCGTTAGAGCCAATCAAGCTTCTGGCATTGACTTCAATGGAAATAGATTGTGTACAAAAATGTTTAACAGGCTGGCATCTGCAAATGAATAATTGCATATATCTTAATACACATGTATATTATAAAATATACATTAAATGTATATTAATATATACAATGTATAATAAATATAAATTAAATGTATATTTTAATACATGTATTCAAATATATATGCACACATATATATATTTTAATACACATTCAAATATATAATTGAATAATTTTAATACACAAGAGCTCCCACACTGGACAGAAGAAGAACACAGGTGAATGTGTTTAAGGCCCACAGTTCTTCATAAATGTATTTCCTCCCATCATCTCCCACTAAGTAGGATAGGCCTCAGAGTAGATGTGCACCACCCTCCCACTTGGGGTTGCTCCTGCCTCCACTAGCAAAGGGAGGGATGTCTACACTTCCCATAAGGGTCCAGGAAGAGGATTTTGGTCCAGGAAGAGGATTTCATCCTTAGGTTGCTCTAACCTCTAATCTTCCCTTGATGGGAATGTGTGTGTGTGTGTATGAAGCTGCAGGTCACTCAAACCCTCTCATGCTACTCCATTTTGCCTCACCCCTAAAGGGAAACCTATGGTCTCATTGCATCTACAAACTGCTCTGGCTGCTGCTCCCTCACTCTCTGTGCAGTGGACAAAAAAAATCTATAAACTGTGAGTTGTGACATAATATAGTACTTGTAATACTTAGTGGCTAGCTAACGTTACTTACCAACTCAGAGTTTACATGCATCATAGGATGCTCAAACAGCAGCTTTCCAGAATGGAGGCACTTCAGGGAGTGCAAGAAGAACTAGCTGTTTCCTTGCCAATTATGGCTTCCAGGAAATATTCCTTCCCTGACCCAAAATAAGGTAATGAGCTACTATCTGCCCAGTGCTAAAGGGTAGGAGGGAGAATCTGACCCATTCCTAGCCTTGCTGCACCACATTGTCATTGTGGGTCACATGGGAGGTCCTGGATGTCCCTAAATAATAAATATATTGCTACCATACAGTTTGTGGCCCCCTATTTCTCCCCTGATATCTTCATTCGAAGTAGAATGGCAGAAAGTCAGTCTACAGCTGCACTGGTGGGGTGGCAAATCCTATGCCAGGGGTGGAGAATCTCAGGCCTGGAGGCCAAATGTGGCCTGCAGCAAGTTTTATGTAGCCCCCTTTCAGTTCCTGTATCTGGTTCCTGGATCCAGTTCCTACCTCCAACCACTGAAAAGCAGAGCTCAGGGGAAAGGAGCAGAGACGAGGGCATTACACACAACAACAGAGGATAGATCTATGGCAACAATCCGTGATCTGGGCCTCCTTTCCTTGAGTGCAACCTTAAGCAACCTCGTCTCCAACTCTGGTTCCCCACCTCTGTGCTATGCAGATAAACAAGAAGATTTTTCATGCAAGTCTGCCACATTGTAAACTTTAGATAAAAAAGCAATATTAGCTCAGAAAAGGCAACTTAATTGTTTTCATATAGTGAATGATATCTCATCAATCACAAGTCATTTTTGTGACAGTACTGAGCTATTGCATTGCTTTTAATTCTAAAGAGAGTGCTTGCCATGTTGGTCCCATATGTAAAATATAGAGACAAAGTAGTTCAGGTGATATCTTTTATGGTCAACTTCTGCTGGTGAGAGTATCTGTTCAAATGTTTGAAATGCTAATGACTTTTTCTAAGGGGTGGGGAGTTGTACCAGTGAAAAATCAGTTGTTTAGCTGCAGTGCAGAGCAGAGGATCAAGCAGACCCAACTGCTCTCCCACATGGACTACAAGCCCCATCATTCCATGGGAGTGCTTCCACCAGGAATGCTTCTGGTGTAACAGCAGGCAGGACCTCAATTAGCCCCTGGACATGGAAAACAGTGATGGGGGCTATTTTAGGGCAAATGTGGGTCAGAGAATGCGGTCAACACACATTCCACCACCCCTTGTTGTTGTGTCTAAAGATGCCCTATATATCCCTGTCCTGCATCACTCAGTCTACAGTTCTGATGTTTTACTTGTATAAGGAAGGGATCTGTGTGGCCCGAAAGCTTGCACATTCTCACCAACAGAAGTTGGTCCAATAAGAAACCATCTAAACTATTTTCTCCATTTTTCCCATAGAACTATCCTCAGGTTTCAAGAAACTTGGTGGAGAGCCTCAACAGTGTAATAGTGTTTGAAAGCTATCAATATGGGGCTTTGGGGTTAACCTTTGTGGCTTCTTACAGTGTTAAAAAAAAGAGGAGCATTTTAACTAGATAGGACCCAAGTCTAGAAAATCACTCAAAGGGTGTTAACAGATGAGACATTACCCATGTGGGGGGAGGGGGGAGGCAGAGGAGTGCGAGTGATCTTGCTGTCTCAGGCGGTTGCCTGACACCTGGAGGTGGGCTCCAGCTATCTCACTGTCCCCGGGCTGCCTGGGGACAGCAAGTTCACTGAAGCAGCTGCCCAGCTGTGAGACAGATTCAGGGGGTGGGGAGGAGAGCATATTCTGGTGCCATCTGTGGAGGCTAGTGCAAGTCCCTGAACTACAGGCAGGGGACTGCCCATTTGAAGGGCTCCCAGGACTACCCACGGGGGTGACAGCGGTGTGGGGACACTGTGGATCAAGCACAGGTTCTGGCTGACTCCCATCCTGTGTGTTAACACCCAATATTAATAAAATGGCATTGCTTCAGAAACTAAAATAACAACTATATTATTTATAGAGCTGGTGGGAGTGGCTCTATTAGTTAAGGTGGGTAGGAGTTCCAATGCAAGTACCATTCACTTGCATTGGATTTTTTACGCTGTTTACTTCTGAGGTTAGTGAGTTTTTGTTGTCGGGGATTTCTCCATTCAGGGAGCATGTATGTTTCCTTGAATGTCAAAAGAAATTCCAGGGATGGTTCCTCTAAGGTCTGGTGCTAAGGAGGGATCTATTGCAAGAAGAGGTTTTGAGCAAACAGACAATGAAACCCCCATTTTGCACTATAAGACATACAGTTACTGTGAACATTCTACAGCTTTGGATACATAGCCGGCATGTCTGCTAGGGATGGGCGAATGTGGTTCGGATGTTCGGAGTTTGGACTGAACTCGGTCTGTTCAGACGTCCAAACAGAACTGAACCGTACTTGAACGACCGAACAGTTCGGTCGTGTTCTGAGTTCGGATGAGTTCGGGGGCAGGAAAAACGTCTTTCCAGGGCCAAAAATTAGGTTTTGGTTTTGATTTTGTTTGGGTTTCACTATTTTTGAATGTTCGGCCAAGTTCAGCCAAACCGAACTCGCCTGAACCGAACCATTGAACCCGAACTCGGGATTAGAACTGAACATCCGAACATCCAAACCGCGTTCTGTTTGCCCATCCCTAATGTCTGCCAGCAGGATTGGCTGTAGTGAGATGGTGGAGGGGCAGTAACTATACTCCCTCTTTGGCAGCAGCCTGGGTGCCAGGCTGCCACTTGAACCCCTCATCTGGCTGCCCCCTGTCTGGGCGGGAAGCTGGGGGTGGGAGGAACTAAAGCCGCTGCCCGCCCACATCCCTTCTTCCAGAGTAAACTCTAGAGTTCACCTCTGTCTGTCACTCTGCCACTCCTGACATGGCCACCTACATGTAGCGGCCCCCCTGAACTGGGGCTGCTGCTTCTGGAGCTGCTGCTGCCACCACCACCTCTCTGTTCCTCTCTGCACTGCTGCTACCAATGTAAGTTTCAAAAGGCCCGCTGGGCCGCACACAAGTACTGCCCCCAGTGTGCATGCGTGTGCTGCCATGGGCCCTTTAAACAACCCAGCAGCAGCAACATTGTGCTGCTGCTTGTGGTGAAGAAGGGTTTGTGATAGGCCCTTCAAGCATTGCTGTGAACGGTGTCAGAAGCGCTGCTGCGAGTCCTTTAAATAGCCCAGCAGCAGTGGTTGAGGCGTCCTGATGCTGCCTAGGCTGAAGAAGGGCTGGTGCTGGCCTTGTGGAAGCAGTGGTGAGTTGTGGAGGGGGGAGAGAGTGTGTGTGACTGTGTGTGAAAGAGGAGTGTGTGTGTCTGCCTGTGTGTATGAGAGAGGTGCGTGTGTGTGTGTGTGTGTGTGTATGTATGTGTCTGCCTGTGTGTGTATGAGAAAGGCATGTGTGTGAGAGAGGTGTTTGTGTGTCTGCCTGCATGAGAGAGAGAGGTGTGTAGGTGTGTGTCTGTCTGTGTGTGAGAGAGACGCGTGTGTGTAAGAGAGGTGTGTGTTTGCCTGTGTGTGAGAGTTTTCCTAATTGACTTACAGTATATTTTGTTTCACTATTTCCAAAGATCAGCTGGTTGGTGTTATTGCTTTAGTAGATATGTCTCAGTGAGGCTTCTGGCTCTAACTGCTATACATTTGAATAGTTTTGATGTTACTAATTTTTTCTTTTACTAAAAAAAACTCATTAAAAATGTAAGCAGCTTTGAAGTAATTTATAAATAATAACATCACCTTTATCAACTAAAATCCAGGAAGCAATATGTATAACCCTTGGTACAGTCAGCTGGATTCAGAGTTTGGCTCTAAATGCTTTGGTTTTGTGTGAAGTAATGAAATTGAGAATTAGGCCAACCATTGTCTTAAAAACAAATTTCACTATAGCAAAGCTTGCTGTAAGGAAGCTGTATTTATAACAAACCCAACTCTGAGAACCTCATCTATCTGTTGCAGATTATCATGTCAAATATGTACTTTATTGGGAGTTTGGGTGTGGGGACCACTGCAATCTACCATTTACATCATGAACACATGAGTACGCCCATCTCTTATTAATGTATTAAAATTATTGGTTACAACAAATTGCTGAGAAGCAAAATATTTTCTCAGACAAATTTTGGTAAAATAAATTCATTAGGCCAAAAATAAGGCTAAGATTGTTAACCGAACTAGGGTTCATTGTGGTATGAGTGAATACAAGGGTAGTTGCCAACAACATTAAAGTTACTATAAAAGAAAAACAGAAATTCTAGAAATATCTTATTCTAATATTAACTATTGTGTATATTAAGTTGTGTCTTATGTTGTGTGCTATCCTACATTAAAATCCTACCCCACAGTCCTTGAGACTCCCCACACCCAAACTCCCAATAAAGTGCTAAAAGATGAGTATTAGTGGGTAAAATACTCAGAGAAGCAGCAAAGATTTACACCAACCTAGGAATGTGTCCATGAGTTTTTGAAAAGTACTTGGACATAGTGATATGGTGTGAAAGTCTTCGGCTCTGGCATGAAACTCATTGTGTTGCATGTTATCAGGGGAAAAAAGCTACTTTATATGATGTTTAAATCATACATGGGAATGCAATAGAAAATTTATTCTAAAAGGATAAGAAATACTGGGGAAAGATAATGAGTCCTTGAATGGCAGAATTAATGTCTATTATTGAATTACGACATGGGCTTATAATGGATGGGTGATCATCTTTGACTTAAAATATCTTTTACTTGCCAGCAGTTGAATCCTGGTTAGCTTTGTGCAGAGCATAATGGACAGAAAGAAGCATACTACCAACAGACTACAGAGAATATTCTGGGGGTGTCTGTGATCATCTTACTCAAAGAAAAATTAAGGATATGGGATAGAAGAGTAGGGAGTGCATAGCATGGCCAGAAGGTCTGTATTTAAGCCCCAATGGCTAATACATTAGGGTATTACATTAGGGTATTTATACATTAGATATAGTTACATATCTATACATTATGTAGTTGCTATCACATATACTGATTGTGTCCTGTTACCAGTTTGGACAAAAGATATTGGCCTCATGAGTTGTGAAAGGTGTTGGTGGATGCAAAGCTAGGTGTTTTGTAGCAAACCTGGCTTTGTCCCTACGTCACAAAATAATTAAAGATGGTAAATTGTTAGTTCTATGTAAAACACTCCAAGTGTCATGGCAGGGGACACTATATAAAAATAAATGTTAATTATGATATTAATGTAGTTTCAGCAATGTGCTGGTCCTGAACAGTCATGAATAGAAACAGATCTCTGCCCTGAGGAACTTACAATCTCAGATGAAAAGTTGAAGGGTGTTTAAATGTTGGTTGTTAAAGTCAGAGGGAGATGTGAAGTGCAAGCAAAAGCTCTGGTGAAGATGTGTGGTGAAATGGTTAGAGCAGCTGCTTCTGTGCCAGACAGGAGTTAGTGTCCTAATTTTATATTGAATAACATCTAATATAGGCTATTCAACTCAGATTTTATGTAATATACAATTTTATAGTGAATTCTACAGTTTAGTAATTGTATATTTTACGTAAAACCAATTACATTTAAAAGGGGGGGTGGGTGAGAACATTTTACAGCTGGATCCAGGATCCATGGAAGCCACTGGCAAAGTTGTCAGTAACATAGTACAGGACTGAGTCCATAATGGTATCTTGTGTACATCCCTGGCAAATGCCCAACTGATGCTGTCTTTAATGGGGAATAGAGGGTGTTCAGCTTCTGCAAAAATGTTCACTACCTCACAAGATTAGTTAGTTTACCAACATTTCAAAATGAAATTAACCTGCATAAAAGTTTTTTTTTCACTGATATTTTACTTTCAATACATAACCAATTGTCCAAATTATACAATAATTAAATGACACCATTGTTCCAACCACTGCTGCTTGGGTGTTAATATTTTTTTGGTTCATACATTTTGCAAACTTTGGCAGAGGTCAACAAACCACTTACCCTGGAGCAGTCTCTGTAGGAACGACTCCAGTAGTTCTCAAACTACTTGAGAAATGGTCTGAGACCTGTAGCCAGACTCTGTTTAACATAGGGTATTTTCAGACGTTACGAGATCACAGTGAACCACGGTGAATACCCACCTGTGGTCACTGTGGCTCGAACATCTGTTTGGCGGCCGCCAGATGTTCGCCACGGTCAATACCCGCATGGGGTCAATTTGAACCACGCTTCCCGGGCTAGCCGGGGGAATGTCCCGGGAAGTGTGGTCAAAAAGATCCCCAGCAGGGACCCAAAAAAAGTAACATCTGGCCGGTTGCCGCGGCCCGGGATCCCCAGCGGGATCCCGGGCCACGGCACAACTGGCCCGACGCGGCAGCTGCAGTGGCCCCACTGCCCGCCCGTCTCCCTAGAGGGCGGGCGGCGGGGTGCGTGGAGGGGGCGGGGCTGTGCGGCCGCACGTTGCGCCACACGGCCCCGCCCCCTCCCAGATTCCCCGCCGGGATCCCCCCGGCATGTCTGATATGGCGTGACGGGGTGACCCCGGCGGGGAATGAAAGAGTTGTTTTCAGTACGGGGCCAAGCAGTCCCGTAACGTCTGAAAATACCCATAATGTAAAGAAAAGCTAAAACAATACTTAATAAGTCCAGCAAAATATAAGTTGGCAATAGGAACATGAACAGTTTCCAAATCTGATTGTCATTATAAATATATCTTTCCTGTACTGCTTACAGAAGAAAAAATCCATGCTAGCTAATGCAACACCATTTCTTTTTTAAACACTGTAAGACTTTTTGTGGGATGTGGATGTTAGGAAATGGCTCAAAATGGCTCAAAAGAAGATATTACAGCTTTTGCTAAGGATTTGTTCACAATGAAGGCTTCACCAAGGCTTTTTTTTTTTTTTTTTTAAAATGGGTGCACTGTAAAACTAAAACATAATGAAAAGGCTCTGTTACAGCATAGCTTGCACTGTTTTAAGTCTTCAACCTTTACAGATTATTTTTTTTTAAAAACAACATATCTCATCCCCCAAATGTTAATTGCAAATGGTCTCTTATTGCCTCTCTTTTCTTATGAACAGAAGGAAAGGTGGCATATAAGTAAATAGTATACCTTTCCCAGCATGGCTTACGGTATCATAATATTTCAGAGAATCTGCCAGTTTAGTCATATTGTTATTCAAGGTCTGATCCTAGCTCTCCCTCACAGATGCTTTTCTTCAAGGATGCAGGGTTGAATGTAACCATTCCCATCTTCCAATTATTTGAATTAAAGTATAATGCTAATCCATGGGCAATAGCATTGAGGGCTCCTTCACTTGAGTGTTTTTATTGCTGCATTGACAGCACTTAGCTTTCCCAAAGAGGCAAGAAACCATTTGTAAATATGTTCCTAAAATGCCTGGTTCTCCAAGTGGAACTGCAGGGAACTTCTCCTTGATGCATGCATATAGATCCCTAAGACTAAAAGACATGTCTTTGGATTTGATTAAGTGATGCACAACTGGTTAGCTACTGTGGACAGACTAGTGTAGCTCAGCTCTATCAAATAGGCAAATGCAGAGGTTTGTGTATGCTTCTAGGTATGTATATCTGTGCAGGTAATGTGTGCATATACAGTGAGAGATCTATACCGTACACAAGATTTAGAAAGATGCATCTCTTTGATATGGCCTTTATTCTGATCCATTCAATATACAGAAATGCAGTGAGGCTTTTTTTTTATGGGTGCTCCATTGTAAAACTAAACACTTAATGAAAAGGCTCTGTTACAGCATAATCAAATCATCTTATGTTATTGCATCCTGCCTTTCAGTCTCCCTCTCTCTCCCTCTATGTGATTGTTATTGGTTTTGCATAACAGCTTCACAGAGGAATTAAAGAAGGGAAGCTGGTTGATTGATTAAACTTTATTTGCCTCAACCAAAGGTTATTGGCAGTTATACTTACAGATACCAAAATAACATATTTACAACAATGCAATACATACAAATAAGTTACATAACCCAATAATAAAACAGCCTGAAAAAAACCAGGTCTCAAATAATTCCCCTATTGAATCTTATTCACTAGGAATGTTGCTTAGGGAGATTCCTTCTCCAATAGGTAATCTTGCCTCTTCCTCCAAATAGCTTTCCCAAAAACTGCAACCGCCCAGGTTAAATCGGTAACCTTATAATTTAAACATAAGTCCAGAGAGTCAACATGAGAAAGCTTTAACAACATTTGATTCAAGATCCTTTGGATTGTTATCCTCTTGGCAGTATATTTGGGAGACACCAGAAGAATATGTTGCACTGAGTCTGGGACCTGCAATGCGCAGAACCAACATTTTCTATCTTGCCGAGGTATCCCCTTGTAACGATCTTGAAGAGCAGCTGAAGGGAACATCCCAAAGCGAAAACAGGTAAATGCCCTTCTCACTGCAAACTCCCCCCGAAGCCCCAAATAGCTCCCCTCACTCAACGGAGAGGTTGGGATCTTATAAACCGGATTCACTCTCTGTGAGTGCAACAGGTCAGCCTCAATTTGTATCTGCTGGTCTCTCAATCTACGTTTGACCAGGCTCATAGCCTGCCTTACATTTGAGGACAGCAGTACTATCAACGGGAGTCCCAGCTTCCCCATAACCACTTCCATGCTCTCCAGCCAAGGGGTCAATAGACCCTCATGCCGCGCTCTCTCCAGCAAAGAAGCCCCACAAACCAGAAATGAATTGATCTTCAACCAAAAGCGAACCAGCGACTGGACTGCCAGCACCCTCAATGGTACCAGACCGGTCTCAAGTCTTAAAAAGACCTGAGGGGTACCCCTCAGGACCCCCAAGATGGCCCTCAGAAACCCGTTTTGAATTGGCTCTAAGTCCTCCAAGAAACCCAAACCCCATACCGGGAAGGCATAGAGTAACTGGGATATCACCTTCATCTGGAATAAGCGGATAGCCGGTAGAATCAGCTGGCCGCCTTTACCAAAGAAAAAGGCGCGTAAGGCGTTCCCAGCCTGGTCCGCCTTAATCTTGGCCATTCGCCAGTGATCTCACCAACAAGGTGAGTTGGAGAAGAACACCCCCAGGTATTGGAACCTATCCACCTGTAATATCTGGTGCTCCCCAATTCTCCAAACATGCTTAGTTCTATGTTTCCTTTGACTGATGACCAAAACTTTGGTTTTACTGTAGTTAATTTCCAACCCTTCTTGCTGACAATACTCCCCCATCCGCTGCATTGCCCGACGAAGCCCCACAGGGGAACATGAGATCAAAGTTGTGTCATCGGCATAAAGCATACTCCCTACCTCGTAGGAGCCAACTCGGGGGGTGTGGGGTGTGGGTATCCACTTCTGCCATGAACTTGGGAAGATCGTTCAAAAAGATATTGAACAGACACGGGGCCAAAAGGCACCCCTGTCTCACCCCCTTATCCACTTCCACTTTCTGGGACAAAGCCCCCTCCCTATTTAACTTCACCTGTAATGTGTTATTCTCATGCAGACGGATAATCAAGGCCAAAAGCCGTGGTTTCATCTGCAGGTCTCTCAGCTTCGACCATAAACGCGCTCGGCTGATCGAATCGAATGCCATTTTTAAATCTATAAAGCATAGATAAGCCTTCCGGCCCTGCCCAATCATTTTCTTCACTAAGTGGGCCAAGACCATAGCATGGTCCACCGTGGAGCGACCTTTCTGAAAGCCGGCCTGTTCGGCCACTATAATCTTCCTCTATTCTAACCAGTCCTGGAATCTAAATAGCAAAAACCTCGCGTACAATTTGCCGATTACACTCAAAAGGGTGATTGGGCGATAGTTCCCTGGTGTCCGTGGGTCGCCTTTTTTAAATATTGGCATCACTATGCCATTAATCCAGCTCGTAGGTATTCTCCCTGACACATTAATATAGGTAAAGATTGGAGCCAGTATTCCTGCCCACCATTGGGGGGCCTGCTTTAAACATTCTATCGTGACAAAATCCATCCGAGGGGCCTTCCTGCACTTGGACTGGGCGATCAGCTCCAACACTTCCTCCTCCTGCACTGGCAACCAGTGTGGAAAGGAGTCAAAGTCCCCTACCATGGGGATCCGGCCCATTGGCTGGGGAAGCGAGTATATATCACGGTAAAATTCCACCCAAGCCTCCGGCGGTATCTCAACCAAGGGCATCACATCCCCACCCCATTTCAGTTGTTTGATACAGCCCCAGAACTGTGCAGAATCCCCGCTCCTAACCACCCTTTGTAACTGGGCCCACTGCCTTCGGAAAAAGAGAAGGCATTTGAGGGTCAGCAGTTTCCGATAATTCTGTCTAGACGTTAAAAAAGACAGCCTGTTTACCTCAGATGGACAATGTTTCAACAGTGATGCCAACTGCCTAAAATGAACCCGTGCCTTTCGGCATTCTTTGTCAAACCAGATTGCCTCCCGGCCCTCCAGAAGGGGGGGAGATAACGTCCCTGGACGGAACAGGGGCTCAAGACAGGCCATAACAGCCACAAGGCCTTCCAGCCTGTCCATCTCCCCAGATTTTATAGCTATACATAATTGTTCCAGAGCTGGGGATGCCACCAGTGCCTGGAACTGAGTCGCCACCCCCGGAGACCAGCGGGTCCGATGATAGACCGCCTGAGATAAATAGATGTTACCCTGACCCACTGCGCTAGCCTTCGTCATAAAGCTCTTTGAATCCTCCCAAGTTAGTTGTAAAGGAAAGTGGGCTGAATATGTAACCGGCAAGACTGCCAGGTCCTTAACGCTTGAAAAAGAAGGGAAAGATGTCAAGAAGAAGTCAATTGTGCTTGACCCTTGCCAAGAATGGAAGGTAAAACAGCCAAGTCGATTGCCTCTCACTCTCCCGTTCAGCACCACTAACCCCCGATCCTCCACCAGCTCCTTCATAGATCTGGCATTAAAATTTATTATCTGATCTTGCGTATTACGAGGCGGGACCTCCCAAGAGGGGGGAAATCCCCCATACCCCTGCCAGTCCCCCACCCTGGCGTTAAAATCTCCGCCAATGATGAGGGAAGCTGCGGGGAATAATAACTGTCCTTCCTCGACCCTACAGGAGATTTCCTTCCAGATATCCTCCTCAAAAAAAACAGAGGCTGACGAAGGGATATAAATATTACCTATCAGCAACTCTGTTAATGAAGGGAGCTTGCAGAGATAGAGAGCAAAATATGACTTGTAACTATTTATTAAGATTACAGAAATATTAGAAGAATCAGGGCTAACCAAGGCCAATCCCCCACTAGGGCGGCCACCCGAGCTGGATGAGGAAGCCCTCATCGAAATGACAGAGAACTCTGGCAGCTTTATTTTTTCCAGCATCCACGTCTCCTGGACTAAACATATATCCCACACCCTCAACCTGGAAAGAAAGCCCACTTCTTGGCAACGAGCCTTCCACCCAGAGATGTTCCAAGAGGCTATCAAGATGGAAGGTGATCCTGATTGTCATAAAGGCCTGTCCACCCCATGGGGATCTATACCATTTCCCCTCCTATCAGGGTGATCCGAGATTCTCTCCTGGACCCCCTCACAGGAGGTCCGGGCAGCCAGGGCTAAGGGAACCAGATTATCTGATGAAAACTTTGATAAACTTGGTCCTGTATTAACTTCCACCTGGACCTCAAACTGGCCATCCTCCCGGGGCAAAGTGAAATGGGGCCCAATGAGAGCCTCCCCCATCTCTTCAACGGTTACTTGGGCTTCCCCCATTGGGTCACTTAACGGCCCTGTCCTACCTACCCTCTCCCTCGGAGGGGGCCGGATCACCTCAACAACTGAGAGGTCTAATGATCTTAACCTTGTATATCCAGATTCGGGGGTAAGATCCCTTCTTCTAACATGCACCAGATGGGTGGACCTTCCTGGAAGATCCTCCTTAACTCTGAGTGAACACAGGGAGTCCAGTCTGGCTAGCAGCTGTAATTCAGCAGGGTCACTAGCCCCGCCCTCTCTGTGTCGATAGATAATAGGCTGTATCGGAGGGACTACTATTGGCTGCTGTGCTGAAAAGTCTGGACCTGGGAGAGGCCCTAAGCCCACTTCCATACTTTGGGCACCTATTTCCCTCTGCGGAGGTAGTGGAGCCGCCAACACCGGCTCTAAAGTCTCATTACTGGGAAGAGGGAGCGGGGCAGGCCGAAAGGCAGCTTGATTAATTGATCGATTCCTTGAA
>QEPC01013011.1:425847-441079 GCA_003113815.1 Sphenodon punctatus | reverse complement strand
TTCTTCTCTCTCTCTCTCTCTCTCTCTCTCTCTCTCTCTCTCTCTCTCTCTCTCACACACACACACACACACACACTCTGCCCTGAGGCAGTTTCTGGATGCATTCTTCACACAAACACTGCCCTGAGGCAGCCTAAAGTAGCCGCAGCTGTAGATGTGACAGGCTGCCATGGAAACAAAGTGACCACAGCTGCCTGCAGCAAAGCAGTTTACCTGGAGAACTTTTTACACACAAACGTTCTGGGAGAAGTTCTATGCAGAAGTTCAAAGAGCCAGATGTTTAAGATCTGGATGAGTAATTTAGACACACAGAAATTTCAGGATGTAACAGCAAATATGCAGGAGAAATGTGTGTGTAAAAACACCCACTGCCCTGGACTATGACAGGCGAATCTGTGTCCAGTCATGGTATAATTCACCATGTTTTTCTCCTGCTCTGCTTCTCTCAGGTTCCTTATTAGAACAATAATGTTCTATGGAAGTTGGGTGGAATGCTAGAGTGCTTTGCATGGTATTCTATCAGCCTTCACATCAAATTCTACAGTCAGAACTATGTCATTGACCCTGTTGTCCACCATGGTATTGCCCTTGTCATTCCACTGACTCCCTCAGTGTTCCACTCAAACCCTGTTCCTCCCTAACGTTCCTACACCCACACACACGCACACTTCTACCTCTCAATACACATGCGCACACACAGTCATGTGCTGCAGGCTTCAGCCCTTTCTTTCTGACTCTGATCTGGCCAGAGTCACCCATGCTTTCATCACCAAGGCTAGATTACAGCAGTGCAGTCAACGTGTGGCTGCCCTTGATGACTGCTCTCTGAAGTAATCAGGGCAGGGTTCTTGTCCTGAACAGAGCTTCACAAGCTTAAACAAATGCTAAATGGTAGAATGCTATTTTTCTGCATTCATGTTAGGTGTAAATTTTGGTGCTGTGAAAGGGACACAGTGCAGGTGAGGAGGAGTCTGTGGGTGTTTTCAGATGTTACGGGGCCGCTTGGCCCTGTACCGGAAACAACCCTTTCATTCCCCGCCGGGGTCACCCCGTCACGCCATATCAGACGTGCCGGGGGGATCCCGGTGGGGAATCTGGGAGGGGGTGGGGCCACACGGTGCAGCATGTGGCTGCACGGCCCCGCCCCCTCCACGCACCCCACCACCCGCCCTCCAGGGAGACAGGCGGGCGGCGGGGCCACTGCGGCCGCCGCGTCGGACCGGATGTGCCGTGGCAACCGGCCAGACGTTACTTTTTTTTGGTCCCCGCTGGGGATCTTTTTGACCACGCTTCCCGGGACATTCCCCCGGCTAGCCCGGGAAGCGTGGTTCAAATTGACCCCATGCGGGTATTGACCGTGGCGAACATCTGGCGGACGCCAAACAGACGTTCGAGCCACAGTGACCACAGGTGGGTATTCACCGTGGTTCACTGTGATCTCGTAACGTCTGAAAATACCCTATGACAACTGCCATTCCTGGGCCAAAAACCAATGATATTATCCAATAAAAAAACTGGTTTATAACAAATACAACTGACTTACAAAAAACTGGTTAAGGTGGGTTCTTACTACTTAAACAAACCCTAAAAACAAAGGAAATTAATATTTCCTAAGCCCACCAACCCAAGAAAAAACTCCTCAAACAACAACAACACATCTCCCAAACCCGCCTTAACGTCTATGTACTCTTAGGTAGGGTTGGTGGCTGTTGCCCAGAAATGGCGTCTGCATGATTTCTCTGTTCTGTCTCAAAGTTGTTTTCTAAAAAACAAAAAGCATTTGAGATTATCCAGCTTCAACTGCCCCAGAAGCCACACTTATCAGAGTAGACTCTCTGTAGCTAAATTTTAAAAATGATTTTGTGTGATTTTAGGTATGCAATGACCTACACAGGGAGTGGGGCAGGTTCTCCCTGTGCTCTTCATGTATGAAATAATGATACAAAGCCCCCCATAGTCCCCTCAAATAAGCACATAGCCTCTCCAGGGTCTGTAGGCTGGAGACATCAATAAATAAACACAATAGCCCCCCCAAGCTCCTTTTATGTACCCCCATGAGGCTTCTGCAGGTTGGGGGCAACAGTAAATAGTTTTGTGCCTCAGCACTCAGGTGTTTCATGAGGGGGCAACTTCTTACATTTAAAAGCCTCTATCCTGAAGCATACATGTGCTAAAACATAAAAAAGCAGCAAGAAAAATAAAATGAGTTGTGTTTTTTTAAGAAGACAATTTATGAGATAGAATTGGTTTTCCGGCCGCAAACGTAATCCTCTTTAGGTTAGAAGCAACACTAAATGGTAGGGATGGGCAAACACAGTTTGGATGTTCGGAGTTCGGAACGAACTCAGTCTGTTCGGATGTTCGAACCGAATGTCCGAACCGAACTCTCGAACGACCGAACAGTTCGGGTGTGTTCAGATGAGTTCGGATGAGTTCAGGGGCAGGAAAAACATCTTTCCAGGGCCAAAAATTAGGTTTTGGTTTCAATTTCGGTTTTGGTTTCGCTATTTTTGAATGTTCAGCCAAGTTCGGTCAAACTGAACTTGACTAAACCGAACCATCAAACCCGAACTCGGGTTTCGAACCCAATGACCGAACATCCAAACATCCGAACAGCGTTCTGTTTGCCCATCCCTACTAAATAGTTTTGTGTGCCACCAATCATATGTTCCTTCAGAGGCAGTTGGTCACACATAAAAGCCTCCTCTCCCATAGAAGATGGCATAGATATAAAGACATTCTCAAAATGGCACACAGGCAGTCCCAAATGCACAAAAGAAAAACAAAAAAAAGCAAATTAATTGTAATCTTATTTGTTAGTACTACAATAACGTTCTGTGACACTTGTTCAAAGTTTAAAGCCAACAATCCTATAAAAGAATGCATCTCTGTCAAAAAACACAAAGTGCTCTTGCACCTATTCAAACCGTAAAGACTAAACAGGTTGGGAGCCCAGAAAAAAGGTTTTGTATCTTAGCAGTCATGTGTTTGTGCAGAGGGCATGCTTTAAAGTCACCGCAGTGCCCTTGTCATGGACGAATCATTATTTCCTCCAGGCAGGTATCCTGGCACACGTCAGTCCGCGGAGGGGATTGATGTTGATGTCTTGGCCATCTGTTGACTGGTCTCTAACCTTCCATTTTTAGGGAAGGTTATTGAGTGGGTGGTGGCTCTTCAACTTCAGGAGCATCTGGATTGAATCAGTTTTATAGATTCCTCGCAGCCTGGCTTTCATATGGCTAGGACTGAAACTCATCTTGCTGGTCTCACCAATTCTTGGCGAGAAGGGGAGGTGTCCCCCGTTTCACCTCGAGATGAGGCAAAATGAGAAACACCACCATCTCACTGAGAACCGGTGAGCTTCAAGGGGCAGGGGGGCAGTGGGGACTCCAGCGGAAGGTAAGTAAATCTTCAGTCCTTTCTTGCTTGCCTCCTCCCTCCCCCACAGGTGGTCAGGGGATTGCCTTGCCCCCTGCTCACCTCTGCCCCCACACGCCCATTCCCCCTGCCATAATTCGTGAGATTTGCGATATGGGGGTGAGAGCTCCCAAGCTCTCGCCCCCTTGTCTCGAATCTTGTGAATTATTGCAATATTTTTAAAGGGGATTCGTTTCAGCCTTAGCTATGACACTGAGACTATACTTGTGGCCTTGGTCGATGACCTCTCCCATGAGTTGGACCAGGATCATTCGACCCTGTTGATCCTATTAGATCTTTCAGCTGCATTTGATACTGTTATTTTTATTTTTATTATTTGATACTGTTATTTGATACTGTTAACCATGAGTTGTTGGTGACATGGTTGCGGGACTGAGCTGGAGTGGGTGGGAATTTTCTTGAATGGTGCCACTCTTTCCTGGCCAGAAGACCCCAACGTGTGCTCCCTGGGACCTCATGTGTGGAGCCAATATGCTGATGACACCCAACTGTACCTCTCTTTTTTATCAGACCCAGGCCCGGCAGTCTCGGTCCTTGCCCGGTGTTTGTCAGCTGTGGGGAACTGGATGAAGGCGAGTTGCCTGAAGTTGAATCCTGACAAGATGGACGTGATGGTTGTGGGAAAAGACAGGGGAGTGATGGTCCCCATCATTGATGGGATCCGTCCTCCCCTGGTATCTCAGATCTGTAGTTTGGGGGTGCTCCTAGACCCTGCAGCTTTGCCTGGATGTCCAGGTGGTGACTGTGACAATGGGTTCATTTTGTCAACTATATCTGGTGTGACGGCTTAAGCCGTATGACTTGGACTCAGACTGTTCCACGATCATCCACCCTTTTATTACCTCAAGATTAGACTACTGTAATGCACTCTACATGGGGCTACCCCTGGTGATGGTCTGGAGACTGCAGCTGGTGAAGAATGTGGTGGCTTGTCTCCTTAAGGGGAGGAGTCATTGTGAGCACATTACTTTGGTGCTCCCTTCTCTACAGTGGCTGCCGATAGTCTTCCGGGCGCAATTCAATGTGTTGTTTTTGAACTTTAAAGCCCTGCATGGCCTGGGCCCCACTTATCTGCAGGACTGCCTCACCCTCCAGATCCTTGGTCAGCCAGGGCCACCCTCCTTGAAGTCCCCTGGGTTTCCTGCGTGTCGACCATGAGGAGGGCATTCTCGGTGACCGCTCCCCCTCCTGTTGGAGGTCTGCCTGGCCTGAGACCCCCCCCTCTTTCCATAGACAGTGTAAGACCTGGCTGTTCCACCAGACCTTTGCTGAGGGAGATAGGTGATGAGTGGGTTAGGCTTGGGGTTTTTCTTCTTTGGGTTATTTTAATGTTTTATATTTTATGATGTTATTTGTTTTTATAATGTTGTTAGCCACTCTAAGATGCGTAAGCAGGAGGGGACCGCATAAAAATGTGAAAAATAAATAAATAAATAAATAAATAAATAATAATAATTAATAATAATGATAATCTAATATAGTGACTATATAGCAAAATGCTATATAGCATTTGCTCTACTGACTATATGACAAAAGGTGATGATATAGCAAAGTGACTATATCCTTTCTCCATCAGAGCACCAAAATCTCTAATGAAGAGTGAAAAGTTCTTTTAGATTACCATTCTGAAAAAAAAGAAGAGAGAATTAAATGCTATCTGTTAGAAACATGCCTAGGTTTTTAATGTGCCTCAAGTCTAATATCTAAGAAGGTCTAAAATAAGCCAGATCAAAGTAGGATCAAAGCAACTAAAATAAGAATAAAATCAGATCGAAGCAGCAGGTGCCTTCTCAAATATCACATGCTTTACTTTAAGAAGACAAAAAGATATGTGATTATGGCACAAACTAACTGGCTTGGTAAAATACAGTCTTAGGAGTGCTTATGTAAAACTGGGTTATGCAAAGACTTGAAAGTTTCACATTAAATATTGATGAATACAGAGCCGTTTGAACTTTGGGGTTGGAATGAACATGTTGAAATTTTCAGACATGTTGTTTGCAGCAGATGTAGCTGTGTATAATGAAATGAGCATCGTGTCATTCTTTTCTGCAACATTTTACACCTTTGTGTGCATAGAAATATCCTAGACTGTTTCAGAAGCATCTTGTGGTAGCTGTCATTTTGTATCTTGGTTATCACGCAGAATCATCTCCCTCATGGGGTAAAAACAAATGTGCCAGCACTGGGGTGGCTCCCCAGCCCAACTCAGGGTGGAGAAATGCAGCCGCCACTCTCTGGGTCAGCAAGCAGTATGGAACAAATGTGCGTGCCGCTGAGAGAGTCGTTCCACTGCCTGCAGGACCTCAGTGGGGGGATAGCAGCAAACATGTGGACGGCTGGACCCGCCCTGCTTCTAGCACCCTGCCCCTGCCATGACGACCAGCTATGGAGCATGGCCATGGCATTCTCTAGCCCACGGCAAGGATGGTGGGGCCAAAGAAATTAGGGATGGGCGAACGCAGCTTGGAGTTCGGACCAAACTTGACCAGTTTGGTTGTCCGAACCGAACTCGATTTTCAAACCGAACTGAACCGAATTTCCAAACTCGGTTCTGTTCGCCCATGCCTATAAGATAATATTCCATTTAGTTCAATGGGGTTTGAATTTCTGAACTCTGTTTGGAAGTTTGGAGTTTGGACCGAACTCGAATAGTTCGGTCGACTGAACCAAACTTCCAAACCGAACTCAATTTTCGAACTGAACCGAACCAAATTTCCGAACTCTGTTCTTCTTGCCCATCCCTAAAAGAAATGGATGGGCATCTGGGATCAGACCCAGGGTACATCTGGAGCCAGCCACCTAACCATCCTGCGGCAGTAGCAGGACCACAACTGGGGGCATGCGACCACACATGCGGGTGAGTCCCTGGCCCAGGAGGGCCATAGCAAGCCAATGTCACATTTGTTTTCACCCATGGATACATTGTGTTTGTTCTTTCTTGGTTTTCTTTAGGGATGGGCGAACGCAGTTCGGATGTTCGGAGTTCGGACCGAACTTGGTCTGTTTGGAAGTCCGAACTGAACGTCCAAACCGAACTCTCGAATGACTGAACAGATCAGTCGTGTTCGGACGAGTTCAGAGGCAGGAAAAACGTCTTTACAGGGCAGAAAATTAGGTTTCGGTTTCGATTTCGTTTCGGTTTCGATTTCGCTATTTTTGAATGTTCAGCCAAGTTTGATCAAACCAAACTCGGCTGAACCGAACCATCGAACCCGAATCCGGGTTTCAAACCGAACGACTGAACGTCCGAACAGCGTTCTATTTGCCCATCCCTAGTTTCCTTTCATTTGTAGGAAATGTCATCTAGCCTGAAAAATTCATATTTTACACATAAGAACATGAGAAGTGCCATACTGGGTCAGACCAATGGTCCATCTAGCCCAGCATCCTGTCTCCAACAGTGGCCAATCACGGTGGCTTGGGAGAAGCACTCAACAGGTCACAATAGGGAATTCATTCCCTGTTGTTTCCCCTCAGCTCCCATCATGTTCCCTGATCCTGTCTGACTAATAGCTGCTAATGGACCTATCTTCCAGAAACTTGTCCAAACCTCTTTTAAATTCAGCTACAGTTCTGGCCCTTATCACAGCCTCTGGCATGTAACTCATGATGTAAAAGGAAATCATAAGATTGTGGTAGGATTTCCCCTCACGCAATAGCTGGTTTACAGATAGTTGTGATATTATTTGATGTTATTTTTGTGTTATCTCGAGGAGAGACTGAGGGTGTTTTTACATATAACACTAGTTGTGTGCTTCATGCTGGAAGCATGCACCCAAAGTAACATATATTTGAAAACCTAAATCACCATCTATGTGCTGGCTACTCACTGGTACCGTACCACACAGTTGGCCCAAATGGCTATTCAGACCCACTTGTGAGACAAGCATCAGCACTACTTGGCGTAACATGGACATGCAGGGAGAGCATGACATCAGCAGAGAGCTATCACCACTGACATGCTATCCCTGATCTGCCCTTGTACTCATACCCCTACCTGGGTTCCAAGAAGCAGCAAGCAGTGGCAGAAGAAGCTGTGGGTCCCTAGGAGAATCAGCAAGCCACTGCTGCTCCTGTTACCAGTGCTTGCTGCTCCCTGGGACTTAGCTTCAGTCTTAGAGGCATGGTGCCAGATCCCAGAGACTAATACCAATGATGGCAGCAGGAGCAGTGGTGGAGGGTATTTATTGGGCAGGAATGGCAGCAGATCATTGGGAGCAGCGAGTTTATGTTCTTGGGACCCTCCTCCACCAATGCGGCTCCTGCCACCTCCACTGTAGCTCCCTGAGACTTGTCACCAGGCTGGTATGCATTTCCCTCTCTTCATCAGCTTGGGTAGCTGCTAAATGTACCAACAGGTACACACAAGCTGTTATGTGTATACAATCTGGTATGTGTTGAGGACTGCCCATGTTCGCAATACTCAACATGTACTGGGTGTAACGTGTAAAAACACCCAGACGTTGCTCTGTTAGAGTTCTGACTGCATTATTAGAAAGCTGATTTGAAGAAAATTTGTTCTCATTTTCAAATAACCTTGATGCCACAATGTTATATGAAGTAGCTAATTAGGTTAGATAAAAGAATTTAAAACTCAAAACCATTCCCTAATGTTTGAACAAAACCTTCCAGCTTTCTGGCATTCAGAAATGTTTAATTATTTTGCCTTCTTAGGTCTTGCTGGCACAAAGCAGAATTAATGCCAGTTTAAGCAATCCGATGAAGATCTCCTTTGTGAAGGAGGCTCAATTCCCTTCTCCTCTTTTTCCAAGGCCCTTAACACCTGTCTGACAGTTTGACTGAGCAAATCCCCCTCTCCATCTTCTACGCAAATGGGAGGAGAGTGTTGTTTGTCACACACCCCTTTAACAGGAAAGAAGGCAGGGCATGGGGCAAATGTCAGGCTGCATGGATGCACCTGCATCCCACTTCAGGGTGCTCAGTGGGAAGTCTCATGATCAGAGACTCCTGCAGCACCAAATTTAAGGGATGAAGGCAGGCAGCTGGCATTCGTGGCTGTACCTTGAAACCCAGTGGATAGGAGACAGAGCACAGTGGATAGAGCACAACCAGAGCCGGATTCCAGTAGGCGCGGGCGTGCTGGTAAATCCGGTATCCGATAATGCCGGTACTGGGCATACCGGCATTATCGGATTCAACCCGGTAAATCCGGTCAAGTTACCGGATTCCGGGTACTGGATTTTTTTTACATTGCAGCCATTTAAATGAATGGCTGCAATGTAAAAAAACCCACCAAAAAAGTAAAAAAAACCTCCCCGAGTCCAGGCTGCGCAGGTGGAAGGGGGGACACCCCCCACCCACCCTGCCCAGCCTGGATTTTTTTTTAAAAAAGAGACGCTCTAGGCCTTTCGGGGAACTTACGGGTTTCCCCGGAAGGCCTAGAGCGTCTCTGACGCCGGCAGCCACAGCCGGCGCTGAGGCCTCCGGACNAGTTAAGGTACAGTGGCAACTTGTAGTAGGGGTGATCCCTGGGGGGGGTGGGGGGGTGTTAAACACACACACCCTGGGATCAGGTCTAATTACTTACCGGCTGCTGCGGGGACGCCGCGGCCGCTGGTGCTGGGGGGGGGCTCTTTTTTAAAAAAAAATCCAGGCTGGGCAGGGTGGGTGGGGGGGTGTCCCCCCTTCCACCCACGCAGCCTGGGAGGGGAAGGGGGGAGGAATTTTTTTATTCCATTGATTTCAATGGGGCCACAGTGCCCCATTGAAATCAATGGAATAAAACCGGTACCGGTATACCGGATTTAATCCGGGAATCCGTTTTTTTGGAAACGGAATCCGGTAAATCAGGTATCCGGTAATTGGCCTGGGGTCCCACCTCTAGATTCCAGCGCAGATCAGTAAGCATGTGGACCTCCACACATGCCTCCTCTGCCGCCCTGCTCCAGCAGGGCCTGTTGCAGAGATGTTTGGATCCTGGATTGTTTGTCCACAGGGGTTCCCCAGAGCCCACCTCTACCCAATCCCCGATGTTCCTAGGGCTGTCCCACGGGGTAGAACCCTGGATGCAGGAGGCAGATCCATTCTCTGAGGACAGGACAATTTTTTACCTGGTGAGCTCTGGCCTGTCACTGCTGCTCAGCCCCTCTCGTGGTCCTTCTGGGTTGTCCTTGGGCCCTTGCCCCTCTGGGCCAGGAAGAAGCCTCCTGGCATGTTGGCCTGGGTGCACCAGCCTTTTTTCCTGGTGTCAGGAAGTTTTTTCCCTTCCCAATGGGGGGTGGAGTGTGAAAAAGGGACCTGGACAGCTTTAATGCCTCACCTTCCCTCGCACACAGGGTGTGTGTGTCACAGGAAGGGCTGAAACATGTGGGTTTCTGGCTGCCTCCATCTTGCCCACGTCACACTGAGCCTCTGACATGGTTGCCCCAGTGACCTTGGTTGCAAGTGGGTACTGTGCCCCCTGCTATTTTCAAAAAAAGACATTGAGTACATGAATGAAGGAACTATGAGCTGTGGAGCAATTGACAACTCACTGTGGAGCAATTGGTAGTATTTAACAGGTGAGATGGGAGGACAGGGAATGAAGAGTCCCCAAATCAAAGGGGATTATTTAAGAGATCTTGCGATTTAATTAAAAGAAATTTTAAAAAAAATATTCTCAAATCAAAGCCAATGGTTTATTAACTTATTGCAGGTGTGATACATTTATGGAAGTACATGGACATAAATGAAATTTATTAAGATTCCCAACTCAATATAAATTATTTAGTTAATTATTCAGTATGTAATAACTTATAGGGAATTACAAGATATAAATGAACTTTGTATTAGCAAATCAAAGGGAATTATTTATTAAATTATTTAGAATGTACTAAATGGCATAACAGGGAATTAATTTCCTGGAGCATGTTATAGTAGGCATGGAACCTGGGGTATTTACTGAATCAATTGGTAATTTAATGTGTGATATGGAATTGCACTGAATTAATTCAAAAGAACTGGCCATACTGGAAACTATTTGAGTTAATGATTTATAATATAGAAAGTAGATTGCTGTTCTACAGGTGCCAATATAATAATAATAATAATAATAATAATAATAATAATACATTAAAATATATTTTTAAAATTATTATTATTCCCAATTAAGGGTTGTCAGTTTGACCCTATATCTCATGTATGTTATTTATGATCTAGTTGCTGGCATGCCCAGGAAGGCAACAAGGAAACAGGTCCAGTCTAGGGGTATACAGCTGGCACAGGATGCCCCTCCTGATCCTCACCCCTCCTCTGTTCAGTGGTGCCAGCGAGGCCATCCTGCATGCTCTGTAGGAATGATTAGATGTCCTCAAGCATCGGTGCCACAAGGTAATGGGGAACAGGTCGAATGCTCCTGACACTGGGGGTGGGGGGCAGGGAGACTGCAGGTCAGAAACACTGAGTAGATTCACCAAACCCTTCTCCCAGTCCACAATGGCATGGGATGAGGTGCTGGGCCCCTTCTCATTACAGGATTGGGGCACCAGTAGTAAATGTGATCGTCAGGCACTGGAAGTCACCTGGGATGATACTGTTGAAAGATACTGTTGACGCACCTTACCTACCTTCTATCTTCTGCTTTCTCTCCCTAGCTGCCTCCTTTGATCTCCGCCTCTTGACTGACTCCCACACCCACACCGGTTGCCACTCTCTCGACCTCATCTTCTCCAGAAACTGTCCTGTTGCTGACCTCTCCTTTGACCTTTGTCCCATATCCGACCATCACCTCACTTCCTTCCACCTCTCCCACCAACCCCCATCTTCTTCCCCAGCTCCACGCCCCTCCCGTGATTTGCAGGCTATCAACCCTTTAGACTTTGCTTCCTCCCTCTCCCCCCTCCTCCCTCCTGTCTTCTCCTTCTCTCCCCCTGACACTGCCATCTCTTCTCTCAATGCCTCTCTCACCACGGCCCTCGAATCTGCAGGCAGCAGTCTGGTATGAGCATCTTCATCATTGTTATTCTCGAAAGCCTCGACCCGCCACATTAGGGACTACTGCAATTTCATCCCTGGGACAGGATCCACTCTCAGATGCTGTGCTTCTGGTGCCTCAATCATTTTTTATTTTTTTTTTATTTTCTTTATTAAAGTTCAGTATGCCATATAAATGTATAAAATACATAACATTAATCTTGAACTTAATAATGTGTATACACTATATCTGATTTGGTGCACAAGGAAGCAATCTTTTGGGTACCAGGCCATTTGTTTCCTATGCTTATTGGATCACCTCAACAGTAAAAATTAATTAAAATTAGGAGCCCTGCTCACCATCCAGCCGCTTGTTCCCGCTGGGCTGGCTCTGCTGCTGGGCTGCAGCCTCGGGAAGCTCTAGGACACCTGCGGGGAGAAAAGAAGAGGAGGAGCGTGAGCAGGGGATTTTTTCAGCTGGTACTCCCCCCTTACCTGCCCTCCCCCCCAGCCAGGCCAACCAAAGTCGGGGCGGGGCCATTTAAGGACACTACCTGTGGCTGTGCCGCAGGCTGCAAGCTGGCGTTCGCGAGCCGAAGGGCCCCAGGGTATAGGGGACTAGAAGCCCTGGTGGGCTCGGTGGGTGTGGGTAACATTGGGTGATTTCGGATGATACGGGGCCCTTTGTCCCCGTAATGGAACCACCGGCTTCGTTCCCCGCCGGGGTCACCCTGTAACGGCACAACAGACGTGCCGGGGGGATCCCGGTGGGGAAAGTGGGAGGGGCCGGGGCCGCGCGGCGCAACGTGTGGCCGCACGGCCCCGCCCCCTCCATGCACCCCTCCGCCCGCCCTCCGAGGAGACGGGCGGGCAGCGGGGCCAATGCGGCCGCCGCGTCTGGCTGAATGTGCCATGGCCCGGGATCCCGCCGGGGATCCCAGGCCGTGGCGCGTGGCCAGACATGACTTTTCATTGGTCACGGCCCGGGGTCCGTTTGACCACACTTCCCGGGACCTTCCCCCGGCTAGCCCGGGAAGCGTGGTTCAAACGGACCCCATGTGGGGACTGACCGTGGCCAACATCTGGCACGCCGCAAACAGACGTTCGAGACACGGTGACCACAGGTGGGTATTCACCGTGGTTCACCGTGATCTCGTAACGTCTGAAGACACCCTTAGGCTGGTGCTGTTGGGTGTTAGGGTGGGTTGTTTGCTTGTGAGTTAGGGATATTGGGGAATTTGTTGGTAAGCATTTATTATGGGGGCCAGAAGAGCCACTAAGAAAACTTCCCGTCAAGTGGAACCTTGCATTGAGGACCTGCCCCAAGCATCGCAACAACGATTGGACAGGTATTATTGCCTTCGCTCACATCACCCGGTTCCCATAGAAGGAGTACCGACTCACTCCATTGAATTGGCTATGACTCGGGACCCAAATGTTTCACCAAAATTCGATGAGGACCATCTGAAGGTCGGCCATTGTGATCCGGAACTATGATGCCTGGACCCTTTAGTCACTCATGGGCCTGATTCATCTGCCACGTCCAGTTCTGCGCATATATCAGACTGTTGCCACCTTGATCGAGTTGAGAAATCTTGTGTAGCGATGGGGGAGCTAGTCAATTCTTTGTTGAGTAAAATTAGTGACTTAGTCAATTTGGTCCAGGGGCAACAGGGCGTGTTAAATTCAGTTCAGCAACAGTTGATTGGAAGGGAGTGGGTTGGGTCTGGGGTAACCCATAAGGGATTGGGTATTTTAAGTGAAAATCTTCCCCAGGTGGCCCCCCTGGTGCCCCCTGGCCAGTATGATGGCCTAGAGGATGGATTGCGAGTTGAGGAGTCATGCCCTCGGGCTCAGTTTGGGGGGAATTTGGGTTCTCGTAGGTCCAAACCAGTTCCGGTTTTGGGGCGGTGGTATTTAGGATTTACCCCCTGCCTAATGGCCATCTACTCCCTTGGAATACTAAACTTGCAGTGGCCTACCATTTGGAGACTATTTTAGGCTGGGTGCCATTTGGGGCGATTGACTCAATCCAGGTTCTGCCCTCATACGGGTGCATACATAGGTTGCTGGTGTATTTTTATTGCCCCACCTTTGCCTATAGGGTTTTGGATCAGACCCATTTGTTGGCTACCTGGGTTATATATGTGGGAGAGGTATTTAAAGATCTGTCAATTGACCCCCCATGCCCCCCCTTATAAGAGCGGGGGGGAGTTCAGTGCCAGGTATCTAGTGGTACTGGAGGTATGGTTGCCAGGGCTGGGGGGGTGGGTTTGGTGGTCAGCTCATTAAAGGAAGTTCAAAGTGTATTGATGAGCGGCCACAAAATCCTCCCAAAGAAGGGTTTTTGGAGGGGGCCACAGAGGGAGGTCTGTCGGTTCCCCCCTCTGAGGAAGGGTTGAGACCTGTGATAGATGGTGGGGCTGGGTCTGAGTCTGTGGGAATTGAGGAACAAATAAATCTTCCAGTGGTAAGGTGGAAACAGGTGGGTCCCATCATCCTTGACCAGCTGTCCCATTTTAGGTCAGTTCCTGAAGCAGACATTATCCACACTCCCAGTCTCCTGGGGGTATCTCAACAGTTGGGGGGGTCTGGGCCCCGGGTGCAACTCGAGAGTTGGCGAAGTCAGAACTATATGGGAGGTGTTGGTGCTGGGTCTTGGAACCCACCATAAACTCCAATAGTAAGCTCATGGGTATTAGTGGGTAGGCTGGTCTTGTGACTCCAGCCCCTTGAGAAGTAATTTTGATTTTTGTATTAGGATTGAGGTTTTTATGTGTGGATAGGGTTGTTATTGGTTTATTGTGAGTCCTAGGCTTAGTTATTACTATAGTGCTCTTACCATTCAATGCCCACCCTTATAGGATTTTGTGGGATGGGTTGGAGTTTGTGGGAAGGATTTATTTATTTTTATTTTTTCAGATATTCCGATGGATGATTAGGTGTTTAATCGATAAATGGATAAATATTGCAGGAATTGAGTCAGCTGAGAGGGGGGGTTTAGAATTGTATGTCGGTTTTATGTTAGGAATTTTTGGGGAGATGGAATCCTTAGGGGTATGGAAGAATTCCAAGCTATATATTATTTTGGCCTACAGCTCCCTGACAAATGATTTGGCCTAAGATGCAAGGCACGTACACAGACAGCTCGGCTGTTGGGTTTTTCCTGTTGACATCTCTATGCTGGCCCTTATCTATATCTAATGATAACACCTGTGTGTGTGGGTTAGCTACACTCCCTGACAGATGTCTCGCTCCACCCTTGGGCCCCCTTATCCCTCGTTCCGAGGAACTGAACTTGCTTGCGCCAGCAACCCAATTTCTGCCTTGTAACAAGAGGTATTGTCTGTCAGATATGATTAACTAATACCAGCATGATCGAACCACGTATGATTGCTTGTTTACTACTGTGTATATAAGAAAACTCTTCGCTGAAAGACGTTGTCCATTGGTAGCAATACCAAGTGTGTCCCACAGCTGTGTATCTGAATAAACCTGATGGAACATTCCTGCTGCAGCCTCCTCTCATTTCAGCCTGTAAATCCACAACAATTCTGGTGTCAGAAGTGGGATGAGAGGAACATAGTTATCCAACGGACTCCTGCAGTAAGTGCTGTGCTGTTCTGGTAGTGGGGGACGCCTCACTCACGGTGGACTTGGGCTAACAACCGAGCCCCGTTCTGATAATTGCCCTAATACCCTGGTGGTCAATTAGGGACTGAAACAGGGGCCCTGTTTGATGGAACTCGGTTTTAAAACACCGATTCTGCCTTGTCTGAATCAGAAATTTATTTTACACTTTGTCTATTAGTGTTTATGTCTTGTCTGGTGTATGTTTTGTCTGGTATATTTTGAAATAAATGTGTGAATGTTAATAACC